>VZRI01007439.1:0-149831 GCA_013397515.1 Upupa epops | reverse complement strand
ACGCTGCGCGCGTTGTGGGCGTGGGAGCTGCGGCGCCCCCCCGCCCCCGGGCGTCCCAGCCCCACCGCCTGTAGATGCGTTCGGAAGGGGCCGCAGAGCCCGCCCAGCCGTCTCGGCCCGCGGAGGAGACGCGGGGTTTCGCGATGACTTGACGCCAGGCTCTGCCGTTCCGTGCCGTGCCATGGAGGGGATGACACGTTTCGTGGTGGTCTCGGCAGCTGCGGCGCGGTGGCGGCCGGCGCTGCCCGCGCTGCTGCCGCTGCTGCTGGCTGTGCCGGCGCTGCGGGGCTCGCCCGCCACAGGTATGGGAACAAAGGGGACCCGGAGGGCTGGGCCGGGCCACGGCAGGTGTACGGGGAGCGGTGTTTTTGTCTGTGGGTGTGTGTGCGGGGGGGAGGGGGCTCGTCCTCGCGTGGTGCTGCCGTTGAGCGGGCGCGCGCGGGGGGCGGCCGCGCCGGTAACAATGCGGCGGGGCGCGCGTCGTCTCCGGGCAGCTCAGTCAAAAGCACGCGCAATGCTCGTGGCCCCAGCGCGCGGGACCGCGAGCAGCCCCCCGCGGAGGGAGGAAGGAGGGGACCGAGACCCATCGTGTGGTAGGGCGGGGGGAAGCCGGTATGGCGAGCGGTGGGCCCCGCGCCGGACCTTGGACTCGGTGTTGAGGGCGTGGGGGATGTCCCGTGGGGAAGCCGACGATGGGGAACTTGTGGCTAGAGGCGACGACACCTGCAGGGTGCCGGGCAACGCGGTGCTCCATCGCCCTTTGGGTTGAAAGAGCTATAGCCTCTGGAACGGCACCGTTATGCTCGCCCGGCACAGCCATGGTGTGACTCGTGTGTGGAGGGAAGTCCGGGGCCTTAGAGCGCGCTGTACTCGGCTCAATGGAGTTTTCAGAATGGCCACGAATCAGTAACACCCTTTATGTTATGGGTTTTTTTGATTCTTCACGTTTCTCGAGTGGCTCTACGCATCACGGTTAGTCTGTAGTTAAGCAGACTGTCTTAGTTCTGCTCCTGTGGCAGTTAGACATTATAGTGGCCGTCTAATACCGGAATAGGGTCTGTAGGAAAGCTGCAGAGGGACTTTTTTTTCTAGGGACTCTAGTGATTGGACAAGGGGAATGTCTTTGAGATAAAATAGGGTAGATATACATTGGCTCTTAAGAAGAAATTGCTCACTGTGAGAGTGGTGAGGTACTGGAACCGGTAGCCCAGGGAGGTTTCGATGTCCCATCCCAGGAAGTGCTCAAGGACAGGCAGGTTAGGTACCTGAGCGACTTGGTCTATTAACAGTGTCCCTGCCTGTGGCAGGGGGGTTCGAACTGGACCTTCTTTAAGGTCCCTTCCAGCTGAAACTATTCTATGAAGTAGCCAGACTGGTGACTTTTTTTTTTTTCCTTCTCACTTCTGTAGTGGCTCTAGACATCAGAGTTAGTCTGTGCCTATAGCACTTCTTGGCCCATCTCAATACACACATATATATATATTTAAATGCAAGAACTACCATTTTGTAGAAAGGGATAATTTTTCTGTAATTGTATGTTTTATGTTTGGTACATAATGAGCAAAACCCCCTACATTTTTGTCAACATCAGGAAGTTGTCAATAAGAGCTAAGTAACTGTAAAAATAGCATCAGCATGTCTCATGTGTGGACAAATTATTTAACCATGACAGTCATATTGATGTTGGGTGCTTAAGAAGCCTTGGTGTTATAAAACATGCCTTTTTTAAAATAATACTCTAATTTCACTTTGGAAGACAGCTGGTGTTCTAAAGGTAACTGGCTAGTTTTTTCAAGAACATGAGTCTATAGTTATAAACTGTGAGAGTTGATAATTTCTAGTAAGCTTCAGAGATTATTATTATTGTGGGTTT
The DNA here is from genome assembly GCA_013397515.1 of Upupa epops. Taxonomy (NCBI): domain Eukaryota; kingdom Metazoa; phylum Chordata; class Aves; order Bucerotiformes; family Upupidae; genus Upupa; species Upupa epops. The sequence goes on along the minus strand of VZRI01007439.1, from coordinate 147,958 downwards.
TTTGGACAAAGCTTTACATACAATCAGGAGAACACAAAGGTGTAGGTTCATGAGTTGGAGATTTGCTTGATTTTTTTTTTTAGCCTCTTTGAGAAGAATGTCTAGGTTTCTTTTTCTAGATTTTCATAGTAAGGCTTTTGTTTCATTCTTCATCTAATACTTAGTAGTACTTGGTTAAGCATTGTGGATTTCTGTATACTCATGTGTGATTTTTGTGTATTCTTGTATAACTTGAAAACAGCAGTATTATTTAACTTAGCCAGTGTTTGAGTTGCTGGAAGAGAGCACTGGGAGACAACAGATCTTGCCCAAAGCAATGCTTTCCTGCTCCATCTAGGGCGCAGGGCTTCAACCTGTTTCCATTTGTCCTCTGCATTTTCTTTTTCCACTGGGCATACAAATGATGTACAGTGAACTTCAGTGTACTAAGAACAAATATGCTCTGTAGAGGTTACTTTTCATAGACTTCTCAGGAGTGTTGATGGGTTATAAAGATTAAAAGATTGCACATTGCAGAGAACAAGTATATTTTGTTCCTTTCCTGTTAAGATGGAATGTTTTATTAAAAAGCATGACAGGAGTCTCATTTCTCTGTTTTGGACCTATATTATTTGAAAAAAACCAAGGCACAGCCATTATCCTAATCTTTTCTGTATCCTTGATGGTGTGTGTATGCGTAGTGTAATACAGAAGAGATGCATACTGGTTATATTCAGTAGGCTTAGACATCAGTCACTTGGACAAGAGTTGAATGGCTGTTAGAGCCACTTGTGTGCAGTTGAAATAGCAACGTGAATGTCAGTACTTAAGAAAATTTAGTAGTAAATCAACTTGAGTTTTGGAATGCTTGACCCAGCTCCCACTGTAGTCACGTGTTGCTGAATCAGGGCTTCAGCTTCCACAGTTAAGCAGATGCTGAACTGGATCTGTGGATGGGCTGCTCATGTGCTAAAGGTAGGTACTTGTTCAAGCACCTCTGGGCTGAACTGGGGCTCTGTGGATGTTTCTGCTCGGCTCAGGCTGTGTTTTTGCTTTTGTTCCATTGCACAATCTGTGCATCTCCCGCGCTGACTATCAGGGGGATTTATCTTGTCTTGCTGTGCTGTTTTCATGGGAGAGCGCTCTGTGCCAGACTTGGGAAAAGTCTGTGGTGAGTCTCCTCAGAGACTTAAGGATTAAAGGCAAGTTGTGGAGGTCAGGCAAGAAATCAGATGTAGCTGCCTTATGGGACAGTTGCAGGATATTGTTTATTCAGCTTAATTACATGAGTGTGTTGCAGACACTCAAGTTGGCATCACGTCTCTTGTGGCCAGTTCAGCTTGTCAAGCCTGCTTCCAGTTCATTTTTGCAGAAAACCCATCTGGTCAGTGGATTCCATTTAAGGCTTCATTCTATGCTGTCCTAGCTTTATTTATGGCAGCCTCGTGTCTGCAAGCTATGCTTGTAGACTTGCCAGAGGAAATGTGTTTTTTGTTTGCAGTCCTTTAAGGAGTTACAATGCTAAACAAGCTAGTGGACACTGCAGCTTTTTTTTTCAGTCATGTCTCTTTTGTGAGTGACATTTGTTTTCTGTGAAGCACAGTCTTGGATTTCTCAGACAGGGCTGGCACATGAAATCTATCGTGCCTTCAACAAAGTAGGGTTTAACAGCTTTGACCTACCTTGAGTAATAGATTCCAGGCATTGGACCTATTAAAGAGCACAGATCTTTTCTAAGAGATCTTGGGAAACTGGTGAAAGGGGTAAGTGGCAGGTTCTGAGGACCCAGTAATTATTTCTCAATCCATAATGGGGGAGTGGGGAGGGGAGTTCCTTGAGAAAGAAGTGAAGCAGAATGGACTTAATAATACTGTCTCACTTGAGCTATGGGAAACATGGGTTTCCTTCATTTAAAGTAATTCTGTTTATTGTTGGTGTCCTAAATTACTACTGCATCTCCAGCCTTTTGCCCATTGTGGCATATGCTAATTGCTTAAGTGTGATTATGGATGATGTCCTTAACTACCAGTATGTCTCCAGCCTGGTCCGTTGTGGCATACAGCATGAATAACACTATTTGTGTAAGAGTTATTACAATGTGTCATGGGAACCTATGTACAACTGAAAAACCATGAGGAAGTAGCACAAATTTTCATGTAAATTCTATCTTAGAGCTCCAAAGTCAAGTTAAATGACAGTGTTTAATGAACAATGCAGGCTTAAGTTGCTTTTTAAATTTTGTTTTAGCTCTTGTATAAGATTTAGATTTTCACAGATTCATCATCAGTATGGCCAGTTTTGCACTTTGGAGTTACATATTATGGTGGGTTTTTTTTAATCCCTGTAAAAGCCATATTTCTGTGCTTTTCTTCAGTGATTGCTGAACACATATTAGCTCAGTAACAAATTTGTTTGACACATTCTGTATCTGCAGTGTTTTTGCTTTTGGTGTTATTGGAGACAGCTGTTTCAGAAGACTAAGGGAAAACCTTTTCAGAAGAGCAATGGGTTAGGGGTGTCTCATAATGTACAAGATGGGGAAAAAGATATAAGTGACTGTCAATACTGACATCACTGATGTAATCAATTTATCTAATTTTATGTAAAAAGCACAGAATAAATACTGGAAGATGGTAGGCTGGACTGATGGCTCTTGCTCGTATTAAAGCTGTTATAAGATGCTTGCAAAATATTACTGCTTTACAATGGAGTTGAGAACAAACTTAACTATTTCAAATGGAATCTTGTAAGTTGTGCGTTTTGAGGCTTCTTTCTTCTTTGCAAAACGTCACTTGAAAGAGTTCAGCTACTTCTCATGTTGAGGCAAGAGGAAAACAATAGTTTCTGCTTAAGAGTTTTGCCAGCTTTTCCCTTTATGCTTTGGAGCATGAAGTTAAACTTTGGCAGACTGTGGCTGCTCTGAAGGGGATGTTTTCTCTGCTTCTGCTTTGAAAGTGATTTTTTTTCTAAAGCTTGTAACAGTTGAATATAGGAACACATGGCTTTGGTAGAAGTGGTGCTCTTTCTGCTTAAAACCAGGATATGCCTGTTGTCATGGAACCTCACCTACCTTGTAACTGGACTTCCCAGTGAAAGTGTATTTAAACTGCTCCAGAAGTGGGACTGGATTGAGCTTTAGGACTGACTTGTGTTTAAGGACATGTGGAGTGCTTTATGTTCTTTACAAGGACTGCCTGGTGGTGTGGTGCTCTGTGGTCATATTTGATTGCATGAGGCTGAAGTAAGGAACCGGAGAGAAGGCTTTTAGAAGGAGCCTATGTGAGACTGTTTTAGTTAAGCATCAAGAGTGAGAGGAGGGTTTACGTACCTTTTCTGGCTACTGTTCTGTTTGTTGTGTGCAGAAAACTGGGAGTTGTAGGAGGGGAAGAGGCAAAAGGGTTTGTGAGATGAAAGAAGCTCTAACTGGCAGGGCAGGAAGGCTAGCAAGCGAGACATCAGATGAATAGCAGGAAATAGGTTTGTGGATGAGGCAATGCAGAAATTTATCCTAGAAGAAACACGTTAAGAAATAAGCAGTGGAGCCTGGTATTACGAGAAGCAAACTGGGAAACACAGGTGGACTCGGCTTAAAAAAGGAAAATAAATCTCCAAAACCATAGAAGTAGGGAAGATAAGGGATTGGAACAAGACTGGAGGAGATATGGCTGAAAACATCAAGCTTGGAATTTAGGAACCAGAAAGTGTGTGCCCATTCCTGTGGGACACTAGCTCCAGAATTTGACACAGAAGCAGGGACTGCAGAGTGTTTTCCCTTTTCTCTCAGTCAGGAGTGTGACAGTGTCCTGCTACACTTGCGAATGAACGTGTTTCACCCTTGCGACAGAAGTGTTTTTCAGAGTTTGTTTGAAAAACGGGAAAACTTCTTCCCGAGATGTTGCACTAGCATATGAAAGCTGCAAAAACAAAAATCAGCAAGCTGGTAATATTAACGTTACAGTAAGCTGTGCAATTTTACACAGCTTTCACCACAATCGGTGTACAACATGGATCACACTCTTGGGAGAAAGGGATGTTGGATAGCAAATGAAGTAGTGAGAGTCCTACATACAACTTTCATAGCAGATGATTGAGGGTGTGACATGATTGAGGTGAGGGACAGGGAAGTTAGGATAAATGTTTCACTGTTAATGTAATTGAATGTTGTCCTAGACAATTGAATTTTGTTGCCGGTACAGACTTTCAGTGATGTGAGCAATTTCCTTAAACCAAGCTTCCAGCAGGTGGTCACTAGCTGTATGTTCCTCATTTATTGGATGCCAGACCTCTGGGATCTGTGTTGCCGAAATGATGAGAGCTTGCTTTGCCAAAGGAGTAAGGGGGAGATAATCTTCAATAGATGTTGTGTCTGTAATTTTAAATATTCATTAGTGCTTTACATTAGGCACTCAGAGTGTGACCTCGCTCCTGAATTTCACTGTTTGCAAAATATAATTTCTTAGATGTAATTCTTTGTTTGGTTTTCAAAGTAATATAAAATGTTCTGATGTGGTAACAGTGAGCACACAAAAAAAGTTCATTAGAAAGCCAAAGACGTTTGTCTTCATAACAGTAAAGATCCATTGGACGATAAACCAGTTTATTGAAAGCTGAAAACAGGCGTTCACCATATTAAGACTGTTGTAGGGAGTTACATAGCCTGCAAAGGCACACTATGCTGCATCAAACTATGAGTAATTAGTTTGCTTTTTAAATTTAAATTACATCTTCATAAAAAATGCACATATTTGTGGTTGCTGATGGTTTTTTTACTTCTGGTTATAGCAGTTTCAGTCTACATCTGCCACCTGCTTGTTCTTCATGTGCGAATTGTTTTATAATCCTTAGCCATCTTCAGTTCTCTCTGATTTAGAGAGGCTTGTCTTAAATTAATTAATTCTCTTTATAGAATTTTGAAGTGGCTTTAGCCATCTGGTCAAACTGTTTGCTGTTCTCGCAATTTGAAATACAAAGCCAGTAATGGAAGAAGAAAGAGGGAGGAACACTGGAAACTTAATAAAAAGGCCTGAAAGCTCAGATGTTCTTCACCAAGGAGCATGTGTAAGCACCTGAACAAGACAGGTTTTGTAACTACTAGTGTTTCTAACAGTGGGAATAAAGAAACCCTGAAATGCATGGTTTGGGGCAAAAATGTAATGTGTCACCTGAGTTGTAAGAACAGTGTGTATAATGGTCTGAGGGAAGAAAATTGCGGCAGTGATTCCACAGTCATACAAAAATACCTCCTGAAGTATTTTGTAATTTTCTTTTTGTGATGTCATACCAGTAATGTAATTTGTGCGCAGATAGCCACATTGGGGCTGTATCCATGCATTTCTGAAAGCAGGTACACCGTTTAAATGTACAGTCCATGATTGTATAGTTAAAGCCTGTGTCATAATGTTTATGCAGAGAAAAGCTGAATTAGGATCTCATAAGTAGCCTTAGGAATGATACTTCTGAACTTTAGAATTGCTGATTTTAAGCTTAACCGTTTTGTAGAGGTGTCAAAAGTATTTTGTAATCCTTGCTGTAATAACTAGTAGTGACAGGTGGGAGGAACATGCTAATTTCAGTTAGTGTCTATGCAAGTTCACTTTCTTAACCATTTCATAATACTACATAGTTTGTCATTGACAGCACAGGTAGAAGTAAGTGGTGTGGATGTGACTGTGCTTATTTTATCTTTATTCATCAACTGAATTATTACCATGTGTGTATCTCAACAGGTGGGATGAGAAGATGTAGGATTAGCTTTCAAAACACTTTATTGATATTTCTGTGACATGTGTAGTTGGGCAAGCTGGAGACTTGTCTGTCTTGGCATGGAGTTTAGGATTTACCCTTGCCAGCAGTGAAAGGAAGTCCTAAGTGAATCAACATAATGGGCACTGACCAAATAAATAACGCTGGACCAGAGCTTTCCATTGTTTGTGCTGTATGTACTGCCAGACAGTGCAACAGAAACCTGGAGTCTGTGTCAGTCCAGAGGTTCTGTTCTGTAGCTGAGACAGCGTGTCCCCATCCCCCACCTCCACCACCTGGTAACTGGGAAGTTGAGTTTCCTGACTGAAGCAGCAGCCACTACCAGAATAAAACAGGTGTCGTAGTGAGATGTGTGTGTTGGTAGCTCCTGCTTATCTGTGTGTGCAGAACTCAGCTCTTCAGTGAATGTGTGCTCACAAAGCTTTCCTGGGCAGGTGATAACAGTGGGTAGCTGTCTTTGTGCCCTTTATCTGAAATCGGTTGATGTGGCAGGGAGAGTGAGAGGGAGGGCAGGAACTTGGATCAGGAGGGCACTAACATAAAGAACAGCAAAGCTAATATTAGGGGCTGCGGCTACTGTAGGAGTAGGCAAAATTGAGAATATGTATTAGAGAATTGATGGTGGAAGGCTTAGTTGAACAGTACTATAAGAAGAGGGCTGGTTGCTAAGTTGGAAATTTTCATGGCTCCTCTGTGTATGTGACATGAGCACCCTAACTTGAGAGCTTGCCCCAAAGCTATGCAGAAGAAACTGAGGTGCTTGCATAAAGCATTTTCCAAAGGGGTAGGTGGATTCAGTTAGAGTAGTTACAGGAGGTGCCTAATAAGGTATGCTTGCGAACTATAGGTGTGTTTGAAAAGAAATGGTCACATAGGAAATAGACAGTTGTAGACAATAACAGGTAAAGATTTTTTTTTCCTACAGTAGTGATAATACAAATTATGTATTTTGTTTTCAGCCTTTTTTTTCTTAATTAGCACCATTTGGACAGAATTTCCTATTGATTGTTTTCATAATGAATAAGAAAAACAAATTGGTATAGTTTCTTCTTACTGGAGAAGATGGGTTTATCTTTGTTTGCTAGTAGTGTGTGGTAATAGTTTGTGAATACTTTTAAGTAAATTTGCCTTTTCTAATTTAAAGGCAATTATCTGCTACTGCAGGGTGGTGCAGGGACTGTTTATTCTCTTCCTAATTCGATGTGAACTCTATTAGATGTTGAGCCTGTTTCACCTTTTCCTGTGGTCCATAATTCTGTTTTAAGTAAATTCCACCTGATGTATGCAGTGCTCAGCCACAAAGCCATGGTGATTTAGTTCAGCATTATGTGGAGACAAAGCTGCAAGAGTTTATGTAGCAGACTCCACTGGACAAGGCAAACTGTTGTTTATCAGCACTGGATTCTGGTCAGGTTAACATCTCCAGTGGATATCTGCATTTAAAACTGGAGCTGGTGTTGAATTTGGGCTAACTTGTGTCATGTATTGGGAATGTAGTTGTGTGCCACATGCAGAACAAAGTCCTGATCTAGAGCAGAAGTCTGGTTTGAGAATGTTTTCAGTTAGAAGTTGACAGTGACCTTACTTCCTTACCATATGCTGAAAGATGAAACGGGTTTGGGCTTCCAGCCATTGACATTGAATTTCTAGAAGATGTAATTGGTTCCACTCTGAAATAATAACAACAAAGCTTGTCTTTTCAGTGTGCATGCAGTTTTTAGTAGCTACTTAGTTTAAAAAAAAATTACATAATTGCTTATCAACATAGTAATCAAAAGTTTAGTCAAGAAATCCTTTATCCAGTATTATTATGAGTAAGGAAATTGCAAGGAAGTAGAATCATCAAGGATCGGAATGGACCTCGAAAGATCATCTAGTCTGATCCCCCTGCCACAGCAGGATGCCTAGACCAAGTCACAGAACATTACGGATTGGAAGCAACCTGGAAAAATAATCCAGTCCAACCCCTCTGCTATAGCAGAATCACCCAGACCAAGTCCAGGTGGATTTCAAACGTCTCCGAAGAAGGAGACTCCACAACCCCCCGGAGCAGCCACCTCCAGTGACCTGTTAGCTCCACTGGGAAGAAGTTACAGAATCGGTCAGGGTTGGAAGGGACCCAGAGGATCATCCAGTTCCAACCTACCCTGCCATGGGCAGGGACACCCCACCCTAGATCAGGCTGGCCAGAGCCTCATCCAGCCTGGCCTTAAACACCCCCAGGGACGGGGCCCCAGCCACCTCCCTGGGCAACCCATTCTAGGCTCAACCCACTCTCACGGTGAAGGACTTCCTCCTCACATCAAGTCTAAATCTCCCTATCTCCAACTTTGCTCCATTCCCCCCTAGTCCTGTTGCTACCTGAGATCCTAAAAAGCCCCTCCCTAGCTTTTTTGTAGCCCCCTTCAGATACTGGAAGGCCAAAATAAGGCCACCTCAGATTGTGTTAGTCTGTTTACTTTGTTGTGTTCTATGGGGAGTTACTTTGCTACTTCAGCTGCAGCAGGATTCTTAAAACTGTAAAACTTGTCAGAAGGATTAGGATAGCTGAGGAATGCGAAATGAATGTAAATCCATTTGTTTCTTTTGAAATTGACCGGACTCCAAGTCGGCAGTGCCACTTGAAAGTATAATCTTCTTATAACCCTGTGAGCATTTGAAACAAAACCAAACCTAGTCTCTGCATTGAAATATACTTAGGATACTTCAGCCTTTACTGCTGCTCTTCACTATTTGTCAAGTTAGCACCAGGGCCAGGTGAAGATAGGTCCTAGAAATCTTAATATTAAAGAGGTTCTTTCTCATATGCTAGGCAAAGACTCAAGTTAGTTGTTACTTATTTATTGAATGGGCCAAAACAGGCATTAAATGTGTGTGTGAGTTTTCACTGGCAGTTAGTTGCATTTGATATTTGAGAGTAAAATACAACCATGAAGAATAGAATGCAGCTTTTATGTTGTATCATGTCTTCAGTGCAAGCATTCATGTCAGTTAGGTAAGATGCTTCATAAATATCCAGCGGTGCTTTTCCTCATTCCTAAATAGTATTAGCCTTGGAGGTCATACCAAAAACTAGTTTTCTGTATTGTTAAATAGGTTTTTAGATATGTAAAAATTTTAAAAAATGACATCTGCTTTAAAAAAAATTACATCTTTCAAATGCAAGTGCAAGAGTTAACACCAATTATGAAGACAAGTATTTTGCTTTGAATGAAAACTTCTGTTTCTCATACCTAAGAAGCTACATTTCTAAAGAATTAGTGGATTTCTATTATATGAAGATGTATTTTGAGATCCATGTACTTGAGAATTTTACCAGTAGAATGAAAGTAATGAACTAATTAAAATGATAGCAGTTGGAATTCTTTTGAATGTTTAAAATCAGCCCTTGTGGATTGAATTACTTGGGAGAGGACAGGTGAAAAGCATAGACACATATTAAACATAGATTGTCATAGGCAGTCAAAGCAGCCACCAAAACCAGCAGGTATTTATGTGGAATGTGTGTATAAGCTCAGGCTTGTAATACTGGTTTGTGATTATAATACATTAATATGTGTGTGTTTTGTGGTAGTTGGTTTTTTTTCTCCCTTATTTTTTTTCCCTGTGACACAAGGGAAAGCTTTGAAATGAGACTATTTTTATGAACTCTCATGATTGGAACCTCTGCCTCAAGTTCCATTTCTGTTACACTCACCTTAGTTGCTGCATCTTGGAGTTATCTGATACGCTTCTTCAAGTGATTCTATGATGGCTTATTTTTTTTTCTTTTATTGTAATAGACAAGAGCATGAACAATGTCAACAGAAAAGTAGAATAGGGATCTATGGGAAGTTTACAAGGTGGGGAACCCAAATGATCAGAAGTCTCATTAGACTAGGCACACTAGGCCTTTTATCATGCATTATTCTTGTAGTTCATCTTGTCTGGAAACTCTAAGTTCATAAACTTGTTGATGCTGCCTGAATAGTTGCCATAGTGCAGTTATAACTCCCGAATTCCTGTTTGTGGTCTTTTGGAGGAACAGGTTTGGTTTTGTTCTCAATGTGCAGAATGTTTTGTTTTGTGAAATGCAGAAATTTTCAATGGCTGTGTAATCGAGTTAGGCTAGCAGGCTAGACTTTGTGATGATGTAGTCTCTCAGACTATCTTTTTTGTCTGTTTTCCATCCAAAACCCCCTTGCAGACCTCTTCATATCATTGGCATTAACAGAAAATGACCCATTTCTAAATAAAAGTATGCTTTGTCCAGTGGGCTGTTCATGAAGCAGGCAGTTTCTATTTCAAACGAATAAACCCACCACATTTCCTTGGTTTTGCACGTTACAGCAGGTGTCATATATGTTGAATCAGATGACACAGAAGTAATAGTCAGATCTAGTTTCATGCATTTATATATATAAAAGATGACTTAAGGGAGAAAGTAGAACTTGTGAGGGATGGGTGGGTTTTTTGTGTTGGGTAAAGGGAAGACTTGGAAAAAGGGGAGGAGAAACAAAGTGGGAGTGCACTCTCTTGCCAGATGTGAAGAAGCAGTGTTTCTGTTATTCCATGGAGGAAAGAATCCAATGTAGTATGTTACTTTTCTCCCAGCTTCTCAATTCAGTGTTTAGGATTGTTGCAAAGGTTGTATTTTTAAGACTGTACTTTGTTGGGATATTTTTACTGCTTTGATTTCTGGTTGATGTTCTCCCGTTTAATATGGGGTAGTTATTGAAAGCACAATCATGCAAACAATTGGATTGGCACCCCTGGAGTGCTGAAATGAGTATCTGGGGACAAAAGGGAGTGGGAAGAACCTTTCAAAACACAGCTGCCACTGACTGAATGGCACCGTGGCTCTGTTTTCCTCTGAAATTAATTTGTTAAGGAGTGACTGGATTGGAACTTGCCTCTGCTATTGAGAAACTTTCATTTTAACAGCAACTCCTTTCTCTTTTGAACTCAATTTCTTACTAGTAGGTTTTTTAATGACTGTTAACCCTATCTGGAAGTGATTTCTGAAAGGAAAATTAATCTTTGTATTTTTAAGTAATTCAACTCTGCAAGTACGTAGTAAAATTCTTTCATTTAAGGAAATACTTATATAAATGCTTTAAAAAGTCTCCTTGTACCTCACATTGTACTTAGCATGAAAAGTTAAGCTTCATACTTTGTCTAGGTAAAGAATTTTCACTTTTATAACTGACAGGGTTAGAGTGCTGATGTTCTTGCTAATGTATTTTAATACAGTCTTGCTTCTTTCAGAGTTGAGACTAGTCCTAAACTAGAAGGCATCAGCACTTGCCGTAGCATCAAAATTATTTACTGTTCAGTCCCCACATGAGCGCATGTTCCTTCCCTCACACTGTTTGTGCATACACTCTCCCTGTGCAGCCTCGCAGACCCTAAGCTTTGCTAACGCTCCACTTCCTTCCATCTGCCACTCCTCCTGCTCTATGCCTTCCAGTCTCAGAGGGCTATTTGAGATACTGGCTAAACCAGTGTCATTGTGTATTTTTTGATCTCTCATCTATTTTTGTGCACTGTATCGTGTAGAAAAACACCTTGTAGTTATAGCTTATTACTGCGTGTGCAGATCAGACACCTTATTATAAAGTCATTCCAGTCTAACAAGCTGTGCTTGTCTGTAGAGCAGCACTGGGTGTTCTGAGGTAGAAGCATGAATACGTGCTTAGAGGTCTCAGAGGTATTAACTTGGCAAGCTGGGCTGTCTGGGACCGAAAAGCAAGAAAATTTGGGGAGTTAAAATTTGTGTGTCCCGGAAGGAAGTGGTAACTGCCTAGCATCTGACTGAACTTACAAAGTATTGATGGTAGAGTGCTGTGTACTTACTGAAGAGCTGCTGCTTTAGATGTTTTCTGCATTACCAAAGAGAGAGCGTTCCAATTAGTGAGCTTCAGCATGAACTGGGTATTAGAAGTGTTTTCTTGTCTCATTCACCATTGTGGTGGGAGAGACAGGATTTGAAATTGTAGTTTGTCAGCACTGGAGTCTAAAATACTTTGTAGTGAGCATACTCACCCATTGCAGTAGAGTTTTGCAGAGTTTTATGAATTTGTACTTGTTGGAATCTCTTACTTATAGCAACTTGTTTGTGATCAGAATGTTGTGGTACCATGGAGGGATGGGAGCAGAAGAGAATACGGAAATGTTTTGAAATATTATAAGCCAGTGTGGTTTTTTTTTTATGGAGTAATTTTGTCTTGGTGGTCTTTTTCAAGACAAATGATACTGAATTCAGTATTATTTTTCTTTGTTGGCTGATTGATGGAAAAGTGTGTGGAGGAGAGGAAGAGACTCTTTAGGGGAAAACATGAAAGTGCATCATTGGAGACGCTACATATTGCACTAGGTCACTGTAGAGACGTTGCATTTTTCCAATCTTGTATGGTGCTGGAAGTATCGCTCTTGTGGTTTCTTTAATTATGATTCATATATCTCATGAATGTGAAGCAGAGGAAGTTCTAAGCATCTCTGGGAATGAATTAAAAAAATAAATGGGTGTTGCAATTCTCAGTGGTATTTAAAATGGAGGATGCCTTTTCCAGAATAAGCTCTCATTAAAAAAGAGTCTTCTCGGTAAGTCCCTGTATAATGGTGAAAAGGCTGTAGGTCTTCTGCTGTTTTGTGTAACTTCTATTAATGAGGTTGTGCACTGCCCTAAAAACATAGAGTAAATTTTTCCTGGTATATGTTTTTCAACATGAAATCCTAGTAACATTTCACTTCATTTACACCGATAATTTTCACAGGTTCTGTTCTGTAGTTATGTGAAGTTCTGTAAGTATTTGAAGATCAGTAATAGGTGTATTTTTTTAATCTGTTCTATTGAACATTATAATGTTTTTTTTGAGATGCTTAGACACATGTGAAGATCTCTCATGATGCTAACTGTAACAGGCTTAAGGTGTAATTAGGGCTGGTTTATGTAAACCAGTTCCCAAACTGTCAACTCAGTTTCCTAATCCCTTACAGAGGAAGGAATGAAAAACAGCCATGAGGCTTAAGAGCACCCTACAAATCTCAACTTGCTTACATTTGAAAAAGAAGTAGAAGTGTTGAGAATCACAGGTTTCATTAGATTTTCTTATTAGGCTTTTTTTGGTCTTAGATGAACCCTCACTGCATGAATCTTTGCTGTGTAGGGCTCCTGTGTTGAGTATTCAGTTCTCCATAGCTGATTTTTTGAAATCCCCTGCATAGTCGCATGCCTGTGATCTAGGAGCCTTCACATATGACTTGCATATCAGGAAAATGTAGGGACTTCCATGCAGATTTACTATGTGTCTGTAAGGAAACTGGTGCAAGCCTGATCTTATAGGTTTGGGAATGTGTGGTTAGAAAGCTGCGTATCAGAACATGACCTGGGTATGTTGGTTGATAGTTGGCTGAGCATGAGCCAGCAGTGTGCTCAGGTGGCCAAGAAAGCTGATGGCATTCTATTAGAAATAGTGTGGCCAGCTGGAGTAGAGAGGCAGTCGTGTCTCTGAACTTGGCATTGGTGAGGCCATACCTTAAATGTTGTGTTCAGTATGGGCCTCTCACAACAAGGAGGACATTGAAGTGCTAAGGTGTATCTATCCAGAGGAGAACAGCAAGGCTTGCGAAGGCTCTAGAGCATCCAGTCCCTTGGAGGAGTGGTTGAAGAAACTGGGATTGTTTAGCTTCAAGGGGAGACCTCATCACTGTCCTCAACCACCCAAAAGGATGTTTAGAGGGACAGTCTCTTCTCTGTAGTGGAAAGGGTTAGGACGATAGGAAATAGTTGCAAGCTGCACTTGGGAAGTTTAGGCTGGCTGTTAGGAAGAATTTCTTCACCAGGAGGGTTTCAATGACAGGCACAGGCAGCCCAGGGCAGTGGTGGAGTCACCATCCCTGGAGGTGTTTAAAAGGTGCATAGACATAGCACTGAGGGATGTGGGTTAGGGGTGACCTGGCAGTACTGCATCAAAAGTTTAACTTGATGATATTAAAAGTGTCTTTAACCAAAGATATTCTGTGATTCTATGTGAAGTATGTGAAGTACTTTTCATGAGTCACCGTGCTCTGCAGAGTAGACATGAAACTAAAGATGTTTTGTATTTTCCAGATGTATGATTGCAAAATGTATCAATAGCTTGTTCTTTAATATATAGGTTTTTCTTTTTGTTAGAGCAAACTCAAATATACTCGTACTGATTCTTCAGATGGATAAATGTAATTCTTGTGTGAAGAACACCACCTTATGGTGCCCATGAGACCAGATGCTGGAATCTTACCAGCATTTGATAAATTTTTAGAGGCTTAAAGCCTTGTGAATGTAACTTTTTCTTGATTAAGTGTAAAAAATCTCTTTATTTCTTTTTGTATGTGTTTCATTTGATTATGAGATTAACGCTTGGAGTGTTGTAACTTATCTCAGAAATGCTTACAATGAAATAATCTTTACTATTTTAGCCAATTTAAAGCCTTTGGAAGCTGTCTTCTGTGGAAAGGAGTAATGTCCTGCAGGGAACTTGATCTTTTCTTGATTGTATTTGTTGTGTGTTGTCTCTTAGAAATGAAATGCTGCTTAAGGAAGGAAGGAAGGGAATTGTTAATCATCTTTTTGTAAATCTGGAAGTGAATTGGGGAAGAGGGGAGAGAAAACAGAGGAATGTGACATTTTATTGATTTGATTAACACTAGAAAGTAAGTGGCCCATGCTTGAATTTGACAGCACAGTACGGTAAAAAATGATTACGGTAATTTGACAGCACAGTACGGTAAAAAACATTGTATCTAGAAAACTGTCTTCCTTTGGCACTTCAGTCAGTTAAAGGCTTCAGTTCTTTAGGCAGCGATGCATTTTAGTGAAAGTATTCAAGAGCATTAGTCCTGTCATCCACATATATTAATGTGCAAGAGTTGGCTGACAAAAACTAGCCTTTAAAAATAGGTTTTTCTGTGTGGAAAAACTGTCAGCATGAAAGTAAGCAATACAGGTCTGTGACCTTTACATTTCTGTTGAAATGACTGGTAACAGTAATCAGATAAAAGCTGATGATGGATCCTTAAAGGTTGGTGAACTGTTTGTGACGTAGTGAACTTTTGGGATTTGTTTGAAATGAGAACTGTAACTGTTGTTGCAGTGTGTTGCATACAGAGCAGCATATTCTCAAGTAATGCAAATACATGGAATATATATCAGACCGTGAGCAAATTCACAGTGTTGGGAAGAGCGATGGCATTTCCTTGAGGAAAAATGTAACTTTCATGAATGAGCTGCAGACTTAAAGGAGGATAGTGTTTTGTTTGTTCTGGGGCTATATTCCTATTACAGTAAAAACTCAAATCAATTTCAGCACATTTGTCTTGGAGGAGATAACATTCTGCCAGCTTTAATTCCCAAAGAGAGTCGGGAATTAAAGGAAACTGTATTAATGGACGGTTTAAAGCAAACATGACTGTTTTGCTGGCATGCCTAGCAACTGTCAGGTCTGGGGCTGAGTTTTGTGTGCCTTGCTGGTGTTGCAGATACTGAAATAAGTTTCTGCTTTACTCCTCTGTGTCTGCTCTTTTGCAGAAAAGGTCAAATCACCTGTGTGATCACTCACTGGAAAGAAAATGGAGCAAGCTTCTAGCATTACTGTGATTTCTTCTTGTTCTGTGCAGCAGTGCAGTATTTATGCCATATTTTTCAGCTGTTTGTCAAGGCTGGCTTTTTTAATCTATTGATGTTGCTTGGACTCTTAAAAATCTCATGGCAACAAGTTCCATAATGGAGTTGTGTTTAGAGGGCTTTTCAATGTACCAGTTGATACCCTTACTGAATTATTTTAACTATTTATCCTGAAATTTCATAATTGTTTTTAAATGAACTGTGTTTGTCCCATTCATAGTCTCATTTAGTTGTCTCTCCTGCAGTCTGAAAAGTCTTACAATGAGAGCCAGTTCATGCCTACACTATTGTTAATCTTCTCTGTGAGACCTCAGTTTCTCCACTCTCTTTCAGCAGCGGTAATTAGAACTGTGCAGCACTTGAGATCACAGTGTTTGCGCGTAGTGTGACATAACACAGTTTCTGTTCTTGTTCTCTTTCCTAGTGCTCTTCAATATTCTGTTTGGTGTCTTCAGTTTCTGCTGAGCACCAAGCTGGAATTTTGAAGCCATGGTGAATGGTACCTCACAGGCTCTTTACCTATGTTAGTAGCAGCTAACTTGGAGAGCTTATTGTTTCTTCTGTAGGTACAGTTGTCTTTTCTCTATTCTGTACTGTAGTCAGTCCTGAATTTTACCTACCGTGGTGGAATCTTGTGGTGTCAGAAGAGCCTTCTACTGCTCTTCAGTGTCAGTTTTAAGTTGTGACTTTTCCTGAAAGGCTTGTCAAGTGTTGCTGAGTTATTTGTATCTCTGTTCCAGGTCCCATTTTAAGGGTATGAAGTGTTGTAGCTGTGCCACTGCTGGAAATCTTTTTTTTTGCATTCTAAAGCTTTTATTTCTTGCTGACAGCTAAAGCTTAGTCTGTAGTAGTTAAATTTAAGTTTTGTTGAAGAACCTGATTAAAAGCTTTGACAAATTGTTTCAGATGTATTCATGTTGTGGGTACACTGTTTCACAGAACTCATATGATTTAATTCTACAAAAACTGTTAGGAAACCTCTGAGATTACAAAATCCTTGACAGATTTTTACATTTTGCTTAGTCCATGTGTGCAAGGCAGTTAGGTAGCAGGCCCAAGACATATTGGTGGGTTACTGGGAGCCCGGTGCTTTGGTAAGGTAGATTTGTGCTCTTGAACCTGCAACCTGCCTGAACGAAAGTAGTAGTGAGAGCTTTGCTCAGAAAATGGACCTTTTGGGAGGTGCTTTCAGGCTAAGCTTGAAAGGAGGTTCCTGTTTCTGTCTGCTACCAGTAAAACCCAATAGGCGGCTATATACTGTCGTTGTTAATATACCAAGCATTAAGAGGCAAGCATAAAAGCAGAACATTTAATGGGATTTTTTTAATCTTAGTGTTTGGATGCGATCAATGGAGAGAAAAGTAGTCTTGCTGGTTTTGCTTTCTTGGAGATTAACAAACATTTATAAATGCTTATTTTCTTGTTATATTCTCTAACAATTCTCATTCAGTTTGTAAGAGGTCTGGTATTTGCTAGAAAAAAAAAAACTAGACAAGATCTAAGTCAATGAAATTGCTGTAGTTTCTACAGATGTGTGTGTACATTCATGAAACAAAAGAATTATGCTTAGTATACCAGTTACCAGGAAGCTAGTGAGAGTGGAACCTAGTTGAAATTACTTAAAAGACAATAGTTGTGTCTCAGGGTGCTTTGTCTATCTGAACTAAGTGCATTCTCTACTTGGTTTTCTCATGTTCTGGCCTCCGCATGGAGGCATGGGTTCATACCTCCTGCCACAGCTTTGGGTTGTGGAGTCTCCTCTAGTTGGTCAAGACCCAGCTGAATCTGTTCCTCTGTAACTTGGTCTAGGTGATCCTGCTGTGGCAGGGGGATTGGACTAGATGATCTTTCAAGGTCCCTTCTGATCCCTAATGATTCTATGTTCCCCTAATAAAAATGTTTAGCATACTGCATGTAACCCACAAAAGATTTACATAGGTGGGGGGGGAAGGTGGGTGTCTTGGAGGAGTAAAGTGATGATTTATTAGGTTGTCTAAAATGACATGACCAAGTTATTTGCGATGGTGTTATATGCATCATGCTGTACGTGGTTTATCCATTCAGCAATAGTCTTGCTTATTCGCATGTAGCTAAAGTTAGGCAACAAAAGTCAAGGTACCTGAGAAGGCTGGATGCGGGAGGAGGGCAAATAGGCACAAGATACTGTATGTGAGCAGCTAGACATGTGGCAGCTGAGGACAGAATGCAATGCGTTCTTTTTAACTGTGAAGTTTGATCTAAGTATGTTAATCACAAACACACCAGAAAGGTGGCTGAAAAGATGAAATGGATTCACTGTTAAGGCTGCTTTTTTAGCAAGGTCACATATAATAAACTTAGTTACCACTGTCATCTGTTCTTGCTTATTAACAGGAGGACTGAGAGACCAGTATAAATGGTAGCCATCTCTTCTCTTAAAATCCACAGAGGGAGATTCTATTCAGGCACGTATGTTTTCCATACACAATATTCCAAGTGAAGTTTACAATTACTGCAGATAACAGCAGGCTGACGCACCATGCGACTGGCTAACTAGGGCTTTTGTTTCACTTAGGGCTTTCTAACTGTATCTGAGCATATAGTTTGTGGATTGATGCAGTATAGTGAGCTAAAGTTGGGACTTTACTGTTCTCCTTGGGAGAACTTGGTGAAATACAAAACTCTCCTGAGATGTCTTTTCTGTCACGTTTGCTAAGTGAAAANGCCCCCTCCCTGGAAGTGTTCGAGGCCAGATTGAATGGAGCATTGAGCAGCTTGGTCTAGTGGCAGGTGTACCTGCTCATGGCAGGGGGGTTGGAACTAATGATCTTTAAGGTCCCTTCCAATATTCTGTGTATCTTAGAGATACCAGACAATGGCTTTTCTGGTGAGGTCTTTCTGCTTCTTGTTTTTGGGGTTTTTTTAACAATAAAAAGTACTTGTCTAAAGTACTTACAGTTCAGGTTCACACTTCACAATTCAAGACTCTAAGTACCTGTCTAGACTGGAGAGAAATCACTGTGGCTTGTTTATACGTTTATGGCAAAAAGAACTTGCATTGCATTGTGCCTCTAGTGTGTCTCTTAAATAAAAATTTCCCTGTTAAAATGTATAGGAGACTTTGTGTTGTCCACAATTATTTCTGTAATAACTGGCAACAGGCATTATCTCATACAGGAAGAGCTGAATGTTTGTATATTGTCAGCATCTATGCAATTTTGATTCTTGATGTTATCAGTAAGAGGATAACATACATTTTCAGAGTGTTAATCTGTGAGGTTTCCAATTAAATATTAACAGCTTTAGGAATACATTAGAAAAGAACCTTAAGCTTCTAAAAAGTTACAACAGTGAGAAGGTAATATTTTTAGTAATTTATTTAAAGCTTTGTGCTTAATGATAATTTCTATATAGGCATACTACATGCAATATAATATATGATACTGTCAAAGGTTCAAAGGCTCTTCCTATTCCAATTCATAATGGAGAAGATCTAGAGTGGAAGACATGACAAATCTTGACTTAAATACACTGGCAGTTGTTTTCTGACATAATGTTTATATTAAATATGATTTTTATTGCACATTTAGATGTTTTTCAGTATCTCTCATGTACAGTTTTTCAGATGATCTGTCCGTATGAAACTCAAATTCTAGTTTCTGACAACTTACGTAATAAACAAGAGAAAGTGTAGACAAAATGTCCTCAAACTATCTGATGTATTCTGCTGTTCTGTCTTCAAGACCTTACTGATACAGATTTGTGAACTGTGTCAAAGAAGATAATCCATTTCCTACAAAAAAGATTAATTAGGTAGTAAAGTTTGTCATGTTTTTTTTTCTCCCAATTGCCATGTAGCAGCCAAATGGGACCTTCAGATTCTTGTGTGAGAAGTCAGTGCCTGAAGGTAGTTTTCATGTGTGTTCTGGCTGCCCAAAGCGAGAGGAGTTTTAGATAGGTGGTTTAAATAGGTGCCACTATCTGAAAGATTGCCCAATGATTAATGTAATGAAAGATTCCATGGAATATATTGTGGGAGCAGTCAGTACTGGAAGAATGGCATACTTACCCTTCAACTCTTGCAGGCTGTCGCTTTGGGAGTGAAACAGGTAATTTAATTGGTATGGTACTGTCCAGCACTGAAGTTCTCGAGTATATATGTAATACAGAGAATAAGCGAGAGGAGTTAGACATACGCAAACCATCAGGGCTGCAATCTTACTGGCATCATGGAGCTGTGATAGGATGGCATCTAGGACAGGAATGTTGGATTGAAAGGATCCAGGCCCTTAAGAAAGGACAGACAGAGTTGAATGAAGAGCAGGTGTCACTCTCTATGTCAGGGACTGGCTGGAATGCTTGGAGCTTCACCCGCGTATGTGTGAGAAGCTGCCCAAGAGCTTATGGGTCAGGCAGGATTAAAGAGATCGCATGGACAGATGACATTGCAGTGGGCGGTTCTGCTTCAGGCCACCTGACCAGGCAAGGGAGATTGAGGTACAAAGTGCAGTGTAATTGTGCAGTGTAATGCACAACAAATTATCCTGCTTGTGGACTAGGAGGAGAATAGGGTTTTAAATTTACAGTGTAGATGTGAGGTATGGCTAGATTGAATGCAGTAATACATAAACATCATCCATAAACAGTCACGTTTGTGTACAGGGAAGCCTTCTGAAGATTGTATTCCATCTACTGTTTGAGAATGGCTTCTTGGGGTCTTCAGGATTCCTGAGCAGTAAAAATAAGCAGTAATGGACGCAACATAGTGGAACTATTGTAGAGATCCTAAAGACTTTAATACCCGCCCTTACGGATATATAAAAGAAATGCTAGTAGCAGTGTTTAAACTGTTTTTCTTTACAAAGCAGACTTGATGTTGTAATCACTTCACCATGAGCCTGCTTAAATCTGACTGACTGTAGACTGTGGGGTGCTTGTTGATACAGTAGAGTTTCCATTTTAGCGTTTGGTAGACTTTTCACAAAGGAGCGATTCAAAGCCGAGCACTGGCTGTCTGCTTTAATGGAATGCGTCAGTTAAGGCAATTTCCTGTTGCACGGATAGAAGCCTTAAGTAGACTTACTGGATGTGACAGGAGACATAAGTAAAAAGCAAATTATTTAGTAATTTGGAACAAGGCATTCTGTTGCTTTGGAAGATATGACTGAGTGACACGTTACATAACAGGTAATTCTGTAGGGTATTAAATATGTCAGTTTTGGGAAGATTTATGAACGCAAAAGCTAGTTTTTGTGCTGCTTCTGGCATAACAGACATGACTCTTGAAACTGTATTGTCCTGTTTTTGTCCTTTCTGATGGGAACAGAAGTAAGGTGCTGTGATAAACGCACCCAGTTTTAGATGATACTTTAGTATCTGTATCTCAATTCTTCTTGACTTGGTGTCAATAACGATCCTTTTATTGGCAGCCCTGTTTACTGCTTCAGCTGTCGCAGCACTAGGTTGATGCGACATCACTGGTGATGCTTTTTCTTCCTTTGTCATGTAAGTGTAAGAAAGGAGAAAATACTACAGAGTTTACTAGAACTTTTTAAACTGTCTCTATCAGCATCTGAGTAAGATGGAAATGGGAGATTTAGCACTGCTGTAGTGTGATCCGTTCCCATGCCAGGTGCTGCTCCCTTCTCCAGGAGTTAAAAGCTGTGCTTCCTTTCAGTTGTTTTCGTTTGTCAGAAAATACTTCAAATTTAGTGAGTTTGATTTTAATGTCCTGTGTGAGCTGCTGCTGATGCTGCTTTGAATAGTGCTGTGGGAGTGCATTCTTCTGGTGGAGTTGAAATATGTCCACTCTGATGTTCCCTGGACACCTGTCACTTCTGGATTTTGCTGGAAATGGCCTGTAAACAACTTCCTTGTACAACTGGCTGTAGCAAGGTGGGGTGGTAAAGTGTTTTGTTTCACTTGTGTGTAACCGTAAAGAGCCCAACGGCATGTATCAGTGCAGCTTTTTCGCTACAAGCCAGTTGATGAATTTGACCAAAATCTTGAGAACTTTGAACCTGACAAAGGCTTTCTGAAGTTAGAACAAGGCCTGTTTTGAAAACGTTTGAGCACATGTCAGGTCTTCTCTTACATCCCAGAAGAGTCCTAAGTAAACTGTACAAAGTGCTCGTAACGTCAAGACTCATTAGTGCTTTGCAACAAGGCAAACTTAAACATTCTGCTGAAAAGTACGTATTTAAAATTTAAGAATCATGAAAAATGGAAATAAAAGAATAACTTGCCTCTATTACTGGCTAGGTTAGAATTAAGTTAGAATTGTCCTGGTTTGACACATTTGGATTAACGAACCGTAGCTGCTTTAGATAGATCAAGCTGCACTTTTTGGAATAGTGAGCAAGACTCAGATGCAGCCTTGACTGTCGTGGCCTGTGATCTCCATGTAGGAGCAGAAGATGTTGCTGGGAGGAGGGGATTATATCCCATTCTGTGCTGGATAAATTCATCTTGCTTCAGTCACCATTGGTTACAATACTGTCTACCTCTAGCTGAATTGCAGATTTGCATCAATACAAAATTAATGACTTTCAGCTCAGTCTAAATGAAATATTTAAACTTGTCCATTGTGTCCCAACCTTATTGTGGTAAGAAGAAACTCCAGCGTTCAAAGTTTGTCATTCATATTGTATAAGGCCTCTCAAAAAATATTTAATTTTTGTATCAAGTAGCTTAATTCTCTGTCAGGTTTCTAAATTGAAGCTCTCTATTAGCTATCTGCTCATTTTCTCATGGGCACCAGAGCCAAGTGAACTGTGGTTTTGCTAAAAATAAAGAATCCCTCCCTATTTCAGCTGGACAGTTTTTGACAGTCCTGCCTTTGAAATTGTGAGCCACACCTGTTACAGTACCTACCCATAACTGTCCAAAAGGCTTTGTATGACAGGAGAGCACACTGAATTTAATGGTGGAAGGGAGTTGGCCTTTAAAGTTCCTGCCTGTGGAAGGAAGAATGGCTGAGATGGAAATATTTGTGTGTATACCAAGTGATTTTTGTTAATGTAGTCTTCTGCTAATAGCAGGAAAGAGAGTTTGTATGTGTTTCTCGGGGCAGAAATTACATTATTTGCTGGTTTAGGATAAATGTGAGGTTTGGTGGGCTTAGTAACTCAACCAACTAGCCAAACATGCTTTTGTGCAGGTGTGTTTTGACTTTGTTCTTCACTGAACGATTATCTAGTGACATGTACTAATACTCTGTATAATGTACCTTCTAAATTTGAAGGTGAGAAAATTTATGTTTTTAGTATTACTGAACTGTTAGTACTTTACCTTCTGTAACCAAAAGAGGGAGGTGATTTGAAAAAAGAAATAAGCTGGTGATATTTTGTCACTGATAACCTCACTGTACGGACAACATAAACATGGGTTTATTTGAAGGAAGGTGTAGCTTAGTAAGATCTGTGAGTAATCTCGGAGATCTGGCTTCTGAGGTGTGTCACTGATAATGTACTGAATTCAGAGAGTGCTTAATATACTTTGTTTCTGGCAGAAAACACTTGGTGGCTTGTAGGAAGAGGCTCTATCATACTTTTCACTTAAAGTAATTTCTGGTAAGTATTTACAATCTAAGAATAGAGGAGAGACATTTGAATGCAAAATATGTTTGACAAATTAAGTAATTGGGGTCATTAGGGAAAGATGTAGGTTCAGTAACTTAAAACTGTGGTATCAGGTTACTAAACTGCTGACTGCTTTTGTGACCTTTGCTTTGGTTTCCATAGTTATGCATGTTTATCATTACACTTCCATATGGGGCAGCTGTAAACTGCAGTGTATAGGAACATCTGGTTATGCAAACCTTGTTGATGAGGGGAAAGGAGTGGAAGTAAGTTTAGTGTATTCAAGGACTGCTGCCTTAAAAACCTTGCATGTGAAGTTCAAATATAGCTTGAGTTTGGTGGGTTTTCTTTCCAAACTTAAAGCATTTTCTGAAATGACATGTGTTTCTCATTGTATAGTTCTCCTCATGTTACATGCTTTCTTCAACACGTGTGACTACCTAAAAAATGCAAAATGTTCCTCATCTCCTCATCACTGTTTTTAAGAGTTAAGTTTTCTGAGAGGGTGGAAAGTCCTTGGAAAATGCCAGGCTGGTGAACCTCTAAGCATGCAATGCTAGAAACTTTGAGTTAAACCTATGGGAAAATGAAAAGATTTGGACTACACTAATAAAAGCATTCCATGATAGTTGAGTCATGACATAATCATGTAGATGGAGAAAAGCAGTCAATTTTTGTCTTGATTACCTCCTAGGTAAATGTATTTGTGCTCTAGCCAGTATATCGTCTGTCTTCTGGAAACACAGTGGCAGAGTGCTCCATCTCTGAAGCACTAATGATTGGGTATTTGTGAGTGAAAAATAGTGCCAATTCCGCTAAGCAGTAACAAGCTGTGTCTGCTGTATTTAGTTGTCTCTGTCTTTACAACTGAATGACTATAAGGAACCTTTAATTTGAACCTGATTACTTACTGCTTAAGTGAAAGCTGCATTTGCTGTATTCACTGGAAGGATTTGGTTGGTTTATTACTTCTGTAGTACTCAGAATAATCCTTACTGTGGTGAGTCAGGGTGGTGGTTATTTATCTTGCCTTGGTGCAAGATTCTTCTGGAAGCTCCTTATCAGCTTAAGGATGAATGTATTTTAGACTCTTCTCGCTTATTTCTTTGCACACAAAAGTTACATCTGATTTGTTTTTGCTTGCTACTGTAGGTTATTGGGCAAATACTGAGTCAAAAATTGTTTAGCCAGCTAATCAGCTATGTAATTAAATGACAGTAGAGTATATCTTCAGTCTTGTTCTCTCCTGTGATTTTGTCGTCTTTTGCTGCTCCATAACACTGTGAAAGTGGCATCTTTTTCCATGACTTCTCCCTTGTACTGAGTCTTACTCCTCTCTTTGCCTCTTGTTCTTCCTTGGGAAAAAATTGGTGGCTTCACTTTTCAGCCACATGGGATTTTAAGTTGCTACAGGTAAGGTGTGTGGAGTGTTTTAAGCACTGTGGTCTTCTTTTGAATCCTCTTTTAAATGTAAGCATAATGTTAGTATTGACTGAAGACAATAACCTACTTTACATGAGTTTCTACCACTACTCGTATTGAGAGACGAGATGCTTTCAATGTGTGTTTAAAAGGAAAATTTACTTAAATCCTCAACTGTTACTGTGCAAAAATTATTGTTTTTTCTTCCTAAAGTTGAAACAGAAGAAGGTTAATAGTAGTAGAATTCTTTGGTCTGATTCTTACTGCTTACAATCTTGAATGTTTACATGGATTTTTTCCACATAACATAATTTACTTATACACAGAAGTGTAGCAGACAGTTTCTGACTTTTTCCTGGTCTTCAGCCCTTTGCTCCTCCTTATCTTCCTCCAACAGAAATGTGCTTGCACTGACAGGAAGAAACATGAGAAACATGCGTGTGCTGAGACTGTGGAAATGAACCCTCTGCAGTTGTTCCATTCATTAGCCTTTCTAATTCCTTATGAGAATTAAATTACTGGTGGGGTGGAGGGTATGGAAGGTTCACTACAGTGGGATTCTTGGATGCAGTGCTGATAGAAGCACACTTAAAACGGGCATGCTGCTGGTGAATGCTGAATCCTATGGGCTTTCTGAGAGAAAAAAGTTCACAGCCCTGCTTAGTCATAGTACCACTCCAGTATAGTTTTCTGAGTAACTAGGTAGAATAACAGACTGTTTATGTAACTTTTCCTGGATTTATGTGGAAACTTTTTTTTTTAAGAGCTGCTTACCAGAGGTTTGGCGTGTTTCTTTCTCCTACCTTAACATTCTCTTCAAGGATCAATTTGATTTTCCTGCCTAGTGTGTTGGCAGCCTAGCCTCTGACATAACATAATGGTGGTTATTCTCTTTTTACATAGCTGTCTTCTGCATGTGCCGTGACTTGGTTTGGGAAAATAACCTATAGATTGTGGGATTTACGCCCCCCCCAGCAGCTCCATTGTCTGACTTGTGCATATTGGAGTTATCAAGCCAGAACGTGCCATAAAGAGGAAAGCTAAGCGTCCTGCCTTTAGGCCACATCGGGCCTGCTTGATGTATTTGTCTGGATTCTGTGACAGACTGTGCATGACTTTAGTTTACGGCTTGGAAACAAGTTAAATTACTGATCCTTACCAAGCAAAAGGACCGACTTGTGAAATGGTACAGTGCTGTTTTAAGTATAGAATCATTAGAGATCAGAAGGGACCTTGAAAGATCATCCAGGCCAATCCCCCTGCCACAGCAGGATCACCCAGACCAATGTGCACAGGAACACAGCCAGGTGGGTCTTGAATGTGTCCAGAGAAGGAGACTCCACAACCCCCCTGAGCAGCCCCTTCCAGTGCTCTGGTACCCTCCATAGGAAGAAGTTCCTTCTGATATTGATAGGGAACCTCCTGTGTTTGTTCCAGGTTGCACCCATTGTCCTTTGTCCTGTCACCATATGACCTTGAGAAGAGCCTGGNAGAAGAACCTGTCTTGATCTGCTAACCCACCCCCCTTCTGATCCCCCCCAGGATGCTCTTGGCCCTCTTGGCCACAAGAGCACATTGTTGGCTCATAGTCATCTTGCTGTCCACTAGGATCCCCAGGTCCCTTTCTCCTCTTGAGGACTGCAAAGCCTAATTAAGAGGTTTTCCAAGTCAAATATTAAGTAACTTAAATGCATGCATAGACATGTAGTTTAATTGTGCACATAAATCACAGGCTGAAAGACTGGAGAATAATGGAGATGTGTACCCAATATCCTTTTCTCTTACTCCGAGTGATGCTGAATACTGTGTTACAAAGCTTGTACTGATTTGCTAGGTTGAGCTTTGCATGTGTAAGTATTGGACTGTACCATCCACATCCAGAAACAACTTTGAAATTCAGTTTCCAAAGTGATCGGGTTCAGAGCTTTGTGCAGCTATTTGCAAACTGCTGTCGTGACTCGCTGGGTTTTGGAATTTCTGCACAGAACAGAACTAGGTAGGTGGGTGGAAAGGCAACATGGTCTAAAATAAATGGGTTCCACAATGAGCAGAATTTTAAAATCCCAGTGTCTTCACAGTTACGTTCTTTTTCTCTCCCCTTTCTCATCTTTATCCACCCAGGGCAGTAATAGCAGATGCAGAGCAGTAACAGCAGATCAATGTCAAAAAAAATATGTAGCATGGAAGAAGCAGTATGCATGGACTTGTGGATAAGCAAGTATTCTATCTATCCAGCTGCCTCCGAAAGTCATGTTTAGAAGCTGAATTCTGCCTGAGCCTTACTCCGTGGAGAGAAAGGGGGCCGAAGGACAAATTTGTAGTCCTTTCCTCATTTCACTTGCTTATGTTTGCAAATGTGTGCAAAGATGATTATTTGGTAGTTTCTAGACTTCTGATGAGTATTTTTGGAGTTGGATACAGAAGTTATTGTTGACAGGACATAGAATAACATACTCCATATCCAGTTAGGAAATCACGTTTTGGTATAGTGAATTTTTGGTTATGGTCTGTGCATAACTGCATTGGCAGCTGGTAAGAACAGGTCTGCAAATGAAGCTGTTGCAGCGTGTCCTGGAGACTGAGCTGGGTATTGTGCTCCTGAAAGTGCCCTTTTTCCAGTGTTGCCTTCCACTGCCATGAGGAGCAGCATACTTTGTTGACATGCTTGCTGTCATGGCATTGCTGGCTGTTTTTCTAGTAGTCTTCCTTTAGGTGATCATTTAATCTATTATATCCAAAGGCCCTTAGAATTTTTCAAGGTAGTTGGTGATGATATAAATCTTCACTGGAACATTAAGACTTTCATTCTGACCTGAGTTGCAGACTGACAGTTGGGGAACTGGATGGAGAAGATAGAGATGAGGACTTAAGTCTCCATGAAACCATAGCAGAGTTTGGATGTGATCATGCAGTTCTCTGATTTTGATCTGTTGTGTGAAGACAGTCTGAAGACGACAGGACTGAAATAAGACCTCTGTTATTGGGATAACATTAAAGCTTGGTGCTTACTGTATGGTAGGAAGGACACTTAGAACTGATCTAGAACATTTTGATGTACTATGTCGTGTGTGTGTGTATATATTAGATCAGATGCATATAAGTATTATATACATGTGCGTGTATGCATATGTAATGTTCTCTTTATCCAGTTTTTTCAAGCTTTTAACTGTTTATACCTCGATGGCATGAGACGCTTTCCCTTTTTTTCCATCCTAAGGTGGTTTGCATAGTGTGATATCTCCAGAGGCCTGACAGGAAGTAACATCCAGTGTCTCAGTGCATGGAAACTGCTAGAATTAGAACTGCTAACCACTCATAGCGCATTGGTTTTTAATACTTCTATCTCTTAAAAGGACATCTGCTCCATTAGCACAAAGTGTGATTATGTGGTTTGGAGTTAGTGCTGTAAGATGTGAGAAAGGGGTTTTTTTTGGACTAGTGCTAGCAGAGATTTTTTTGAGTGTATGAGAAAATTATAGGGGTAATTGCAGGGATGCCTGGACTGTGAGGCTCTCAGGGAAGCTTTCTGGTAGGTGCTTTGGTGACTTACTGCCACCAGTGAAGATGGGTTGTACTCTGTCAGTACGTGAGCTAATATATTATTTTGGTGTTTTATTTCTTTCTTAAGCATGTTGTATTTTGACTGTAATATGTACTAGACCTGTACATAAGCTATGTATTTTACAATGAAGTTGTCTTGGATGGGACTACAGTTGCTTGCATCTCTTAGCTGAGTTTGATACTGAGTATTCTGGCCTTGTTTTATGTTTTTCATTTGGAGAGAGAACAATCAAAGCCACCTGCAGATTAAATGATTCAGTGATCTGCTGGACCAAAATGGAAAATGCTGCTGGAAATAATTGCAGTGTTATTCTTGAGCCTGCAGGAAGCTTGCATGCTCTTAAGCTTTTAGCTTTTCCCAAATCCTAATTAATAAAGGATGAAAGACTGTATGTGTGAAAACTAAATTTTAAGATGATCTCAAAGATCATAGAAGTGGTGCCAGGTGATTAACTTTACAGGGAAAAAGAATAAGAAAGTAGATGGAAAAAGTCCTCCTTTGAGTCTAATTTCAGAAATTTAAAAATAAATGTAATTTACAAAATTAAGGCAAAACTCCTACCAGCGCTTTGTGCAATTTTTATGAAGCAGGATGTCATGGAGCAGGCGCTGCCTGGAGTCTCTCAGTGTCTGCTAGGGGCTCACACAAAGTGGTAAGTAACAGCAAAACATCTCTTACCTCCTGTAACTAGATGCATCACCAAGTGATCTTAGCTGGTCTGTTTGTCAAGTGGCAATGTAAACTGGAGGAAGTGAGCCACACTTGTTTAATTTTAGGATGGCAATGTTGAAATAGCTCTAACAGTAAGGCACATAAAGATTTTCTTACAGTTTTACATCTGTATAAAGAGCCACTTCTCTTGGCTTCCTAACTGAGGCTTAAATACCCAGCACTGCTGCAGGCACCACTGCCTGGACCCTACAGTGCAGGAGCATAACTGTCTGTACCTGTTTCTCATCTGGGCTAATTCAGGTGGAAGTGTCATATATTATAAGTCTTGGGAAAAATTTTCTGTCCAGTGTGCAGTGTGTGCTCACAGCTTTCTCTCATGCAAGTGTTGTCAGCAGCGTTAGGAATTTAAAGCATTTCACAGCAGCAGGATCTGTCCTACTTTGCTCTTAATCTTGGTAAGCAGGGCAGCACTAGTTCATAAAGCAAGTGTATGTAGTTCTGCAGGTCTCAGTAGGTCTTGAAGTTCAGCTGAGGATAACTACAGCCTGGGTTGCTGAAGAAACTTCTTTTCTACCTGTAAGAATTGAAAGCAGCTCAGAATACATTTTTCATCACTTTGGTTTTTCCTTGATGTAGGTATTGTCAGAGGCAGCAGGGTAATGAAAGAGAGGGTGAGATAGCTTCATGAAGTTAAAAGGGCTGTGTTGGTGATGGGGATGTCTTCCTTGACTGTGCAGTTGTACAGGTGTTTGTACTTGCAGTGCTTTTGAAATATTTGTGATTCTAACTAAAACTGGTTATCGTTTCTTCCTCCTTTCTCATATTAGTAGGAAGATGTGGAAACTGTGTTTGGGGAGCTGAACATAGTGTTTTGCTTACAGGTGGAAATACTACTGTGTTCATTTGAGGCTTGCTGAACATTTGATTTTTACTCCATTTATAATCAAGGACTGAACAGTCTAGACCTGGAAAGGGAATGGGCAGTGCTAGAAGGCAAGAGAAAGTACTCGAAGACTTGTTTCACTTGAGAAAAGGTCCTTGAAAGCATAGCTAAACAGGTTCTGCCTCTCTAATGAGTTCTGTGGTTGTTTAGAGATTACTGTAAATGACACATACACCACACATACACCACCGAGAATGCACAACTGGTAATGCAGTCGTACACGTAACTACTTTTGAATACTGGTCTCTTTACTGCCATGTACTTGCCGCTGTGAAGTTGTTTGTAGAAGTTTCTATCCATCTGAACACAGGGCATGTTCTGTTGTGCTTTGAGTGTAGCATGCACTTTGCTTATTATCTGTGGGCAACTAATTGAAGTTAGGAATTCTGTGTAAGTACCCATTGCAACATCTCCTCTGCATACCTCTAAGCCTGTCAGTTGGCTTCTTGGTGACCTCATGTTTGTGGTGACAATTCACTATATATAAGCTAACATTTGAAATTAACAGAGCCTGGAGATGTTCCTTTCTCAAGTAGCAGGAAAGTTTAGATGTTTGTAAACACAGCTTGTTGGTTTATTTTCTTTGAAATATCTTTGCTGTAAGAGAAACTGCACAGAAGGTTTAGTCCTGCAACTGGTTTGTTGGTTTTCTTTGAACACATGTGACATTGATTTCTCTCTGTGGTGCATCTGAACAGCCTGGATGCCTCAAAGAAGGAATCAACTCTGTGTAGTTGTCTAAACTGTTCTTAAAAAGACCTCCGGTGATGGAGATTCCTGGACCAGCTGGAGCAATCCTTTACAATATAGAGCAATGCCAAGCTTTGGAAAACTCATCTTAATGGCTGGTTTTTTGCCTCTGAACTAGATGAATGTGGAAAAGAGATTGTCTGTCTGTTACACGTGCTTAAAAACAGTTTGCACATTTTATTACATACTTTCCGTTTCTTCTGTAATACCTTGTCCTGTGAGATTAATCCCAACTTTAATTCGGTTGTTTCCTGATTAGAGAACCTCTGCCCATTCCTGTGCTTTTCTTTGGATTTTTTATAATTAAAATGTATTTTTCTCTTTTAAGTACAGCATCCCAGACCAGCCACATGTAAAGCTCTTTATTTCCTCTTTTCATATCACAGCATGAGACAAGTGATACAAGGTGGTTTGCATAGGACTGTACTGAAGGGGCACTACCGCTCAGTGGTGCCACGTGATGTTGGCCCTGCAGGGAAAAGTCTGAACAGAAAAGGATAATCTTACTCCAGAGGTTGCGTGAGGCTCAGGTTATTGCAAATGGGAATGTTTAAATATAGTGCATTTGAAAGCAAAGCTCATACTCTCATACAACCCCAGTGCATTTTATCTTTTAATTTTAATTGCCAGATTCTCTCTATGGCACGTTCTTTCCAGGATTAGATCAGTGTTAGTTAACTGGTTGAGTTATCTGTGTAGGCAGTTATTTTGTCTGCTGCATGCTGAATTTCACAGGTTAGGATATCAGCACTTCACCAGTGTGTGGACACCTCTGCCATGTTAAAAGCAAAGGATAATCAAGCTTGTGTACTCCAAACTCATCTCTTATTTAGACTTTATTAAGCCCCTTTTAGTACACTTGAAAAGAAGAAAAAATTCCTTGTCTGTCTTGAATGAGCCAGCAGTTTGCCCAGCTGGCCAAGAAGGCCAATGATTTGTATCACTTGTCTCAGAAATTGTAGGCCAGCAGGAGCAGAGAAGAGGTGGTCCCCCTGTACTCTGCACCAACGAGGCCACATCTCGAGTACTGTGTTCGGTTTTGAGTGCCTCGATACAAGGACGATATTGAGGTGCTGGTGGGGGTCCACAGAAGGACCATAAAATTGTTGAAGGGTCTGGAGAGCAGCAAGGAGTAGCTGGGGGAGCTGGAGCTGTTTAGTCTGAAGAGAAGGAGGCTGAGGGGAGACTTCTGCTGCTACAACTTTTGGAAGGAGGTTGCAGAGAGGTGGGGGTTGGTCTGTTCTTGCTAGTAACAGGTGATAGGACAAGAGGAAGTAGCCTAGAGTTGCACCAGGGGAAGCCTAGTTTAGGCTTTAGGATAAACTGTGAACCGGGGTCATCAAGCCTTGAAACAGGCTGCCCTGGGAGGTGGCTGAGTCAACAATCCTGCATGTGTTTAAAAATTGTATAGATGTGGAGTTTAAGGACAGGGTTTAGAGGTGGGCTTGGTACAGTTAGGTTAATGGTCAGACTCTATGAACAAAGGTCTTTCCCAACCTGAACAATTCTATGATTACTTACTTTTACTGGGGGAGATCCCTCATTGAAGTGTTTTGGTGTTTTTCCATGCAGGAAATGGAGAAATTTTGTCTTAGGTCTCTGGTAGTGGTAGTTTTTCCAGTCTCCATATTAGGTCAGTTTATAGCCAGGGAGTATTAGTGGGGCAGTAGGAATATAGCAATTAGAGATAATTAGGCTAGAGGTCCATTCCCAAGCAGCTGTTGGAAGAGGGAGTCGAAACCATAGGGAGTGAAAGAAACTGTAGCTAATAACTTCTGTAGGAATGACCTGCTTTTCCTTTAGCATAAATAAAAATTTTATAGTGGTTTGGCTGTGCATGTCAAAGTAGTGCAAAGTGTCTGTGCTGTGACCTGATCCAGAAACAGCTGGCTGTTTTCAATCACAGACACTTTACAGGCTGAGCAGTTGTAAGAGAAGCCCTGTGCATGATGTGGCCTGTTAAATAATTGAAATCATCCTGATATATAATGTCTTTTGTTGGGACTGTTTTTTTTCCATACGGAAGTATTTCCTCTGGAGAGAATATTTAGGTTTTATTGGATATTTTTTTGTGGGAGTTGCTTACAGAATTTTCCTTAGGCATATATTGGCACTTGTATTGTGATGCCTAAGGTGTTTTGCTAACCTGTTTCACTGCAAATAGAATTCTTCTGAAGAGTAGGTTTCCTAAATATAATATACGGTAGACATGATCGTGCTGGTGTTATTTCTGTGTCCAGTGTTATTGTTTATCGTAACACTGTCTGAAATAAAAATGGATGCAGTTATTAGCACCTTGTTAGGCTTTAGCCAATTCAGCTAATTTGACCGTTCTCTGCAGAAAGGTTTTAAGTTTGGTTTTAAAATGCTGAAAAATGGCTGCCTCCCCCTCTTCCTGCCCCCTTGGTGTCTTCGGGCTTTTTTGCTTCTCTCCATCTTGGCCTGTTAGAAGCTGTATCCCTGCCACTGAGAGAAAACATTCATTGGGTCTGCACTTAGATTGCTTCTCAAGATAAAAACAATTATGGTGAGTGGGAAGGCTTGCCTGGGAGAGACTCTTTGATTTCTGAACTTGATGAGAACTTTGCTGACTGCTGTGATTTGAGAGGGAGGCTACAATGAAGATAGTAATGAGTTATGCTTTGGACGTTAATCTCGGTATCTGTAAGAGTATGTGACGAAACTGTCCATATCATCTGCGTGTGTATCTTGTGAGAGTGAATTAAAATGTCTTGAGGCCTTCCTTCTAAGTTGTTTATTGCCTGCATCTGTAAGTGGATTCATTAAAGCCTCCCTTTGTGTCTGATGCTTTAGGTGGGAGTTCTTGGTTTAAATACAGTCTGGGTCTCTGACCCACAGTGGTGGTAGTGACCCAGGTGGGATATGTGGGGCTCAAGGCGAAGACACACACACTGCACCATGGTTTTGGCCGCTATACACATGCAGTCATTTTCAGATACTTTTGATTATTCAGAGGCATTGTGGCATGCATAAGCCAGTTTTTTAAAAAATCAACAGAAGCATCCTGCAATTATTTGTAAATTATACTAAGTATGCAATTAAAAAAACAGGTATGTTTGATCAGAAAGTCTGATCTTTACTTTGGTAAATCATATATCTATTTGCATTTCTATGCAAATAAAACGTGCATCAGCTTTGCCTCTACTGGTTTTATTTTTGGAAGTCGTGTCATTATTCCTGTTAAAATGGAACTCTTGATTACCCCCATTTCTGCCTTTTCTGCTATCACAGATACAACTGAATTTCTTCTTTCCTCTTGGAATATTTTGGAAAGAGAAAGCGATTCTTCAAATGGGTGATACTTTGTGGAGAATACTGACAGCCCCACTCACATTTTGGAGTCCCAGTGTCAATTCACTGATGCCTTTCATTTAGGGAGATAAAGCATTACATCAATCTCTCGACTTCTGAATTCTGTTCAGAATTCAATGGATAGCTGTTTCACCTTCCAGACGTACTGTGCTATCCTGAGGTGTACCATGTATGAAAGGAACTCAGTGCTTCATGAGGTTCAATGTGATGCTCAGTTGATAGGTTGAAAATTTTGACGTCGTCATAATGTAAATTCAGAATCTAGGGGAAACTGTTTCAGTTTCCAAAATACCGTGTGCTTGTCCCGATGAGCTCCTTCCACATAAGGTAGGAAACCATCAGCATTTTAATGGGTTAAAGTCCTAGGTTGTCCTGAAATGTAGCTCAGGTAACTTCAAAACAAACACCAGAATTTAAGAGAAGGCTGTATTATTCTCATGAGACCAGTGTTTTCTGTTCTTGAATGTTTCTTTTCCTGTGTCTTTTTCTGAGAGACTGTAACCAGAATGCATCTCAACTTGTTTCCCAGTTACTTTCTGCAGCGTGAATGGGAATCAGCATTGATTTAACTATATGTAAGATTTACCTGATACATACCTGATGTTGTCATGGTTTTTTTCAGTGGAGGATACCAGTGCCATCTGATAGATGGATTACTGCATATAGGTCTGTGTTTAACCAGTATATGATGCTGTTTATAACACATAATTGACTCCTGCGTCTGTAGCTTTACTGAACAGTGATGGAGGAAGGTTGGAACCTTGTACAACAACACAGTACAGCCTATGGAGAAGTGAAGAGATGACCCAGGGAGCTTAAGGACAAGGAATGGTCCAAGCAAGGCCTTAGAAGGTCCGTATCTTCAATGTCACCATTCATTTCAGCAACTGTTTACAGCCAAGCTAGCATGGTGCTCTGTTATGGGTCTTGAAAGTCTAATTGTAATAATGGGATGCTTTATGGCAGCTGAGGTGATGAGTGTGCCGTGCTTATTACAGAATGGGGGTGAGCTTAGCTGATGTTATGCGCATGTGCATGATGCATCATCCGCTTCCTTCTTCCTTCTCTAAGGAAAATTTATTTTCTTAGATGCTGCTAATGTCAGTTATAATAAAGATGTCTTTTCCAGGCAAGCATGGCTGTGCTTTGCGTGACAGTTCCTGTATCGCTCAGTGCTTTTGAAGTATCTTTCTGTTGCTCTCTGCTAGCGGTGTTGCTTGGGAAAGGCACGCAAACTGATCTGCTTCCCAAGAAGTTGGTGGTGGTTTTGTGTCCTGTGTGTGTACTTTTAGTACCTCTTCTTTTTATTGTTTGCTTTGTAGTGCATTCTCCATTCTGTTAATCAGAAGTTTTACTTTGTGAACTTTCCCAAGAGAGAGTGTAAAAAAAACAAAAAAACAAAAAAACAAATAGTGCAGTGAGACTATAAAGTAGGGCTATGTAATGCTTTCTTCTACTCCCTGTGATTTCTCTGTTCTTCACAGCTGTGTTGTTACACTTCTGGTTCTCCTAGACACGTTTCTGGTAAAGCAGTTCTCCTTAGATTCTTTTTCTCAGTTGTTTTTAATACAAAGTTTCCTACTTTATATGAAATACATAATACCTGTGTATCTAATTATACATATTCTATATATCCTGTACCTTATATATCCTGTATCTTTACTGTTAGATTTCATTATATATTATTCTTATAATATCCTATTTTTTGTATAGTGTTCCCTACAGCAGATGCTTTTCTGTTTTTAACAAGAATAGCAGAAATAAATGTTATTTACTCATCCTTTTGTTACTACCGTTCATTGAGATTTTGAAGTTTCTAGGGTCATGCAAAACTGATGATATTATTGCAGAATGGTCTTATTGTCAGGACTTGGGGGACCTCAGTATCCACAGCTTTTCTCTTTAAGTTTGCAGTGCCATCTACATCTTGAGCAACTAGGACTACGAATAAATGAAAGACTCGTGCCTTAATATCTTGGGTGTTATTGAATGGCAGATAACTTGAGATCCCACAGCACCAAGTTCAGCACCAGGAAAAGATGATCCAACTTTGCTCAAGCTGGTAGAGTTGAACTCAACTTACGTTGGTCATGAACTTGTTCCCATGTCTCATAGCTTAGGCAGCAGTAGCTCAGGATCACCCGTTTCACTAGTGTGCTCTGAGAGCAGTGAGGCCTGTTAGATTGCAGTAAGGGCATGGAGTAAAAGGCTTTAGGTGAGTTTTATTTCTCTAGTGATCGAACAATGCAGTTTATTTACTTATGTTTTGAGGATGTTTTAAGGATAAAAGACAAAAAGACCATAATAAACTGCTAAATCTTGAGATCCATATGCAAGGTATGTACTGCTTGATAACATAAATATTCTTGAAATTAGTGTGGTTCCAGAATCTCTAGTTAAGGATATTAGCATTGAGTTTGCATGTGTTGTACAGGGGTGCCTAACCCTGGTGGCCTATAGGGAAGAGGCAGAAGAATGTGTGTGAGTGGGTTATGGTTGGTTTGGTCATTAGTTTGTTTGGTTCATATTATTTAAAATAATGCTTCTATTGCCTTTGTTCTTGCCTAATAATTTTGCCAGGCCATAGTCTTAACATAGAATCATTAGACATCAGAAGGGACCGTGAAAGATTATCTAGTCCAACCCCCCTGCAGGATCACCTAGACCAAGTCACGTAGGAACACATCCAAGTGGGTCTGGAACGTCTTCAGAGAAGGAGACTTCACAACCTCCCTGGGTAGCTTGTTCCAATGCTACATGACCCTCACTGAGAAGAGTTCCGGCTGATATTTATATGGATCCTCCTCTGTTCCAGCTTGCACCCATTGTCCCTTGTCCTATCACCAGATGACCTTGAGAAAAGCCTGGCTCCATCCTCCTGACACCTACCCCTCACATGTTTATAGACATGAATGAGATCACCCCTCAGCCTCCTCTTCTCCCAGCTCAAGAGACCCAGCTCCCTCAGCTATTCCTCATAAGGGAGCTGTTGTACTTCATCTTTGTTGCTCTCTGCTGGACACCCTCCAGCAGCTCTGTGTCCCTCTTGAATTGAGGGGCTCAGAACTGGACACAGTACTCCAGATGCCGACTCACCAGTGCAGAGTAGAGGGAGGAAGAACCCCCTTCAGTCTGCTAATCAGCCCCCTTCTGATGCAGCCCAAGATGCTGTTGGCCCTCTTGGCCACAAGAGCACATTGCTGGATCAGAGTCGTCTTGCTGTCCACTAGGACCCCCAGGTCCCTTTCTCCTACACTGCTCTCCAACAGGGCAGTCCCCAACCTATCCTGGTACCTGGGGTTGTTCTTGCCCACATGCAAGACTCTGCACTTAGCCTTGTCGTCCCTCATTCCATCTCTCTCTGCCCAGCTCTCTAGCCTGTCCAGGTCTCGCTGAATGGCAGCACAGTCTGCAGGGGTGTCGGCGACACCACCCAGCTTGGTGTCATCAGCAGACTTGCTGACAGTGCACCCTAATGTCTCATCCAAGTCATTAATGAAGGGATTGAAGAGGACTGGTTCCAGTACTCATCCTTGGGGGAGCCCACTAGATATAGGCCTCCAACTAAACTCTGTCCCATTGACCACTGCTCTCTGGCTTCTATTCTGCAGCCAGTTCACGATCCACCTCGCTACCCAATCATCCAGTCCACCCTGCCTCAGTTTGGCAGCGAGGATGGTGTGTGAGACTGTGTCAGATACCTTACTGAAGTCAAGATAGACCACATCCACTGCTCTTCCATCATCTGTCCACCTGGTTATGCCCTCATAAAAGGCTGTCACGTTGGTGGCCCTTGGTGAAGCCATGCTGACTGTCCCTAATGACCCTTTGTCTTTGATGTGCCTAGAGTCAGCATCCAGGACTAATTGTTCCACCACCTTTCCTGGGATGGGGGTGAGGCTGACTGGTCTATAGTTACCTGGCTCCTCCTCGTTATCCCTCTTGAAGATTGTGACATTTGGTAACCTCTAGTCCCTAGGCACCTCTCCTGTTCCCCATGACTTAGAAATGATGATGGAGAGTGGCTTAGCTATGACTTCTGCCATCTCCCTTAGCACACGTGGGTGCATCCCATCAGGGCCCATGGATTTATGTTCATCCAATTTGATCAACTTATCCCTAACCCAGTCCTCGTCAGCCAAGGCAGGCTTCCTCTTGCCTTGACTTCCTCTGGAGCCTCAGCAGTCTGGGCTTTGATATCAGGACAGCTCCGAGAAGTGTAAACAGAGGCAAAGAAGGTGTTCAGTATGTCTGCTTGCTCTGTATCCTCTATCTTCAAGGTACCCAGCTCATTCAGCAGGTGTCCCACATTGCCTCTGGGTTTAGTCTTTTGGAAGTTCTGTGGGAATAAATTTTATCCATGGTATTACATAGCAACTCTACTGTAGGGAATTTTTGTAGGTCTCTTTTCATATAAGGCCAGGATACTTGCACATTGTAAAGAGAAACCATACGTAACTTATTTGAAACTTCTATTTAATGTGGTGACTACTTGAATTTCTGTTCCATCTCTCTGTGTGTCCCTTTTCATATTTTCAGGCTGGGGCGACTGGGACTGTCCTGCTGTTTTCTTCTGTATCTTTTCTATGAAAATGCTCTGAAAGACTCCCTCTTATGACTTGGTTGGCTCAGTTGATGCGTGTTACTGCATGTGCTACTGCGTGCCTTTATATCCAACTGTGAAAGAGCTTTTCAGTTTTATTTGCTTAAGCATAATCAGCTGTTGGAAAAATTAAGCATGTACTGGCATATTGTTATGATCTGGCCCTGGAGCAGTGAAGTTGTGGTTTTGTGAGTTCAATACCGGGTGATGATACTGTGCCAGTTGAAAATCTTATCTTTTTAGATGAGTCATCATGCTTTGTGTAATGGAAGTCTTGTGAATTAGCTCCTCAAAGGAGGTGTTTGTAGGTGTTGCAGGTTGGGACTTCCATTTATTCTCTGAAGTAGCGTGATTTTTGGAGCAGTGAACCTGCTGACCTGAACAACTTAAAGCTCAGTCAAGGTTGGTTTTCAGTTGTCAGCTTGACACAGTTAAGTATGTGTGCCAGTGAAGAGTCCCTGTGGATAACTGGGTTACTGGGATGCAGCATAGGCTTTGCTTTAATTAGGCAGTTACTTCTGTCTTCAGGCTCTGTCATTTAATTGCTTCTAGATATTTAGTAGTGATAACATTGAAAACCTCATGTTTATGTGCTAAATAAGGATCTCTATTTTATTGGAAGTATTTGTATGCCTTGGGGGAAAAATACTACTCACTTGATATGTCATCTGTACAACGGGGAGACGAAGATAAACTTAATTGGTCTTTTCAAGAGCTTTCAGGATCTGCATTTTGGAGGATGCTGCAGTGTTGAGCATAAACAAAGCTGCTCAGCAATCCTTTGGTTGTATGAAAACGGGTGCTGGCTCTTTAAAGGCTAATAATCAAGTTGCTGTGCTTAGATAATGTTTTTAAAGAAGATGGTGAGGAGGGAGAAAGATATTTTTCTTTTTAAAAATGTGTTCTGGTTATCACGATGAGCAAATGTAATGCAAGGTTTTCTTAGAATTAATATGAGTTTTTGTGTGCTTCCTTGCTAACATATGGTTTCCCACATGATGATGTCATATACTACTAAATGCCAAAACAGCATGAATGCTCCCAGCAAAAGCTGCACTTGTAACTACAGTTGGATTTTCAGTTCTCTGTGCATGCGCATGCATGGCCAGCCAGCAGGTCTTATTCAAATGCTGAGGTCTGACAGAGGCTGTTGCTTTCCTTAGCTGTAGGAACGTGTAGTTTCCTTAGAAAGCTGCTGCATGGGAAACATCAACTTTTCCTTTCTTTCAAGTGTCTGAAATGGTGTGAATGGTCATGGCTAATTTACTTTCTCACCTCTGCATTAATAGAGTGCCTGTCATTCAGCTAGTGGTCTGCTTAGTCCCTAGCCTCTGACAATGTCTCAGAGTTTTAGAGAGGGTTTGTCAGCTTGAGGCGTCTTGGTGCTTTAAGAGCTTTATGCAGTTCCACAAGTGAGGATTTATGTATTGATTTATTTGGCAGGTGTTGTGTAGGCTTGGAAAACTGTTCTGTGTGTGGATATTATTCCCAATTCACTTGGAAAACGGAGGTTTTTCCAAGGTATTGATGCTGTTTGGGTGGTGCATTTCACCATGTCTTTATGGGGGGGGGGGGGTGAGGTTGTTAGCTCTTCCATCTGTATGCACCTCTGCCCTCATTGCCTGACCTGATGGTGTCCTGTTATCTTTTCTGTTACAGAAAGCTTCACTTAGATGCAGACGTTTTTCCTCTTTTTCATGCAAAACAGAATGTGTTGCAATGGCATTAAATAAAGATAAGCTGTGGGGTTGTTCTTTAATTTTAATCTAACCATTTACTGTAAATTATTATGGGGTCCTGTTTCTGTGTCAGCAGTGGATATGTTAGGAAGATTTCTGCATAAGAACGTAGCTTGCAAGATTTCTGTTGAGCTGTTCCGTTGGCCGTGCAGTGGAAGTTGTGGTCCCAGGTACTCCAGATCCCAGCTCTTTAGCATGATTACCAGCAAAAGTGTCCTGAGCAAAGTGTGGCGGGTTCTTTTTGTTTTTAAATGTTGTAAAACAGCAGGCACTTTCTACTCTAGCCAAGTTCATTGGTATTGTTTTTCAAATACAGTGCTTGAAGAGGACTGTTGTGGTGTATTGTTTGAGTGAAGCCGGAAATACAGTTACGCTGCCTTCTGTTAAGCCTCTCTCTCTCCAAAGTCTTCACTGACTGTGCTGGCAAGGAAGGGTTTATCTTTGATCCTCCCTTTGTGCTTTGGTGCTTTTCTCATCTTGCAGAGATGGAAACTTCTGCTTATTTGCTGTGCAGAAGAGGGAGTTTTTTATTTTCTTGCACCTGTGCAGCAGCTGATCCACACCCGTGTGCATGTGAATGAGCAATGATTTCAAGATGTTTCTATTCTTTCTTGGCTCTATATTGAAACCTGAAGTGTGAAAAAGTGTGTGTGCATGTACATAGAAGGAAGCAAAGTGGGTGCCTAACACGTACATTTTTCTCTCATACAGCATTTTCTGTTTAAGAGAATTTTAGCTTCAACTGCAGCACAGAAGACTGATGAGATCTTGTTTCCTTATTTTCTGTCTCTTAGCCTTTCATTGGCCATAGCCATAGTGTAGTATTGTGGGGGTCCTTGTCTGGATTCCCACGGATCTGTCCTGGGTTGCCAAAAATCTTGTGGGTTAGAGACCCTGACTATATTTCAACCAAGAGCTCCCATCTAAAGTGTCTGACACAAAGAGAGGGTTTAGCAAAACCACTTAGGAAATTGCAGGCAAAGAAACAAGTGACTATGTATGGAGAAGAAATGAAACAGCTTTTTACCTGTACATGCTTCTGTGACTGGCATTTTCCTACAAGAAAAATATGTAAGAAATGTAGTTGGAGGCTTGCACCGGGGAACTGTGTGCATTTTTTTCAGTGCCCTGATGCATATGGGATCTTTCTTATGGGAGCTGAACTAAATGCTGTAAAATAAATCGGGAAGTTTAGTGTTAGCCTGTATGAGGAAGGGTTAGGGTTTTTTTCAGATACATTGACACCTGTCATTCTCTCTACCCCTTGGGTGGTTTTGTCCTGTGTTGAGTTCAGTTAGTTCACGATCTGATTTGGTGTTTCTCAAAGAAAAGTATGGGGCTGGTTCAGGGCCAGTGCTTCCGCTCCGTGATTGCTAAAACCCGCTTTGTCTGTTGCCTACATTCACTGCCTGTGAAAGCTGTTATTCCGTAGTTGCACTGTGTGCTGTGTTCAGACACCTGACCTCTGTGGAAGTAGTCAATGATTCACTCACATGTTTGTTACAAGAGAGTACCGGTGTGTTTTTTCTTCCCCTAAAAGCAGCTTAAGGCAGCACATTTTATCATCACACAACAACTATACATCCTAAAGCTGGCAACGACTACAGTGAGTTTCAGAAGGAAAAAGTAGATTTGGACTACTTGAGATAGCGCTGCACAACACTCTGTGTGTGTGATCTCTAAAGTATGTAATCAAAGTGCTCATGTTTGATTAGAGGTCATTAGTGTCCAGTGGTATTAGCTCTGTGCATTAATTCTTGTAGTTGTGCTTTTCAGACTAGTAGATCCAAAACTTACTGGGTTGGTATGTCAGCACTTGAAAAGTTGTGTCAAGGAATTTATCAAGCAGACATGGGAGGGAGGAATGAGTACAGCAGTTTATCGCCTTTAGAAAGTGTTGGATTGATGACAGTGTGTAACAGATAAGTGAGCTATTCCTGCAAGATCTATCACGGGTTACTGAGTTCAAAGCACCCTCTAAAGGGGTTGCAAGCGTAATTCTAGTCGAGTGGTGTACTATGTCACTGTCTGACGCTTTACGCTGCGTACCCTTGTTGTTATTTTAAACTGGTCCCTAGTGGTCTCACGCACAATCCCACCAGCCTTTTTAATGTGTGTCAGTAGGTTCCAGCAGCTCTGAGTGAACACATCCTGAAAACAGGATGATCAGGTGGGATAGATAATTTAGGGATTAAGCCTTCGTCTGTTTCCTTGAAAAGTATCCTGCAGCAATTTTATTTCTTTGATATTCGGCTCTGAAGGCTACTAATCTTGACATTTCAGAAGACTACTCAAGCAGTAATCAACCTTTTCTGTGTAAAACATATCTGTGTTTGGAAAAACTTATATACAGGTCGTCTTTGTAGCCCAAGAATGCTCCTCTGAGGAGAAATTCTGGTTGAGTTATGCAAATAATGATTATGCATGATTTTTGCAAGTATGTTGTTAAAACATCTGGTGGATGATTCTTAACTTTCTCTCCTTTGTCTCTGAATTCTGCAGGCTAGGACAGTGACAGTTTATTAGAGTTACTCATAAAGACTATTCCTGCAGTAGTGACTTGTGAATAGAGATGGCAGTTTTGCAATGAAGCAATTTTTGGCTGACTGCTAAAAAGCCAAAAGGAAAATGGTGGCTGACACTGGGAGCGTACCTATTCTGGAGACGTTACCTAGTAAATTCTTACAGCCGATACCAGGTTCCTGTTTGCCTCGTGTGAAGGGAACCCTTCTTCATCTCTTGAAAGTGTCACTCATTTCTCATATGAGAGGGAGGATCTGGTACCTGTAGCAGAGCACATCTCTGTGAGCCCAACATTAAGAGATAATAAAAACAGAAGAAATTAATGGTAGTAGTGGAAAGCAGAAGACCTAAAGTTAACACAGAATTTTCCCCATCGTTGTTCCTTGTTACTTGTGTGACCATTAGCTATCATGCAATGTAGCCTTGCATAGATAGAAGGTAGCCGCTTTCTGTCTTTCCCTGAGGCTTGCTGGAGTGCTTGCTTTGGATAAATGAGTAAGCGCAGAGTGAGAGGTGCTTGTATTGCCCTGCTCGTTTCCAGTCAATGGAATTTCACAGAGAATCTATTTGTGCTAAATTGCTCATGGAGTTTTTCACTTACCAAGAGGTTTTCTCTTAGCCGTTGAGTTCCGGGCATTTGTCACCAGAAGTACTCTGTGCAAGATGGCACATTGTGATCTTACTGCTTGTGCTAATCTGTTGGCATTTTGGTTGTTGTTTTTCTCCTCCTTTATTTAGATGAGAGATCCTCAGATCAACAGAATTTTTCCTTTTTCTCAGTGGAGTCAAAGGTGCGCCAAAGCACGTTGGGCAGCATGACACAAATGGCCTTACCAAAAAGTACTTTGAAATACCAAGAAAGTAATTTCCTTCAAACGGTTTTATCGTCAGTTACCGCTCCCTTTGATATGACTTCATTTGACCAGGAAGAAATCAGGATTTCGGGAAGAAGTACACCATTGGTAGACGTCTCCGTAACAAGCAATGAGGCATTCTTAAATGATGATGAATTTAGTAGCCCATTTCCAAAGGCACATTGGACTCCTCCATTGAAGTCTTTTACGGTTTTAACAGATGTTCACTCAATCGATACAGTAGAGCCACCAAGAGAAGCGTTAGAAACTGTGTTGCTCGCACCTTCATTATCTGTCCTCTTTTTGCCATATGACATCTCAAAAACAGCACTGCAGGAGACTCTTTTGAGTGCTGTCCCTGAACCCAGTAATACTCTGACAGAATCAAAGCGTTTCATACCTGATAGTGAAATGCTAACTGGAAGCAGGGACTTGCTGTTGTACCCTGCAAATACAGCTATTTATTTCACTTCCATTCCTTCAGAAGCAGGAGTTGCAGAGCAAGAAAACATTAATACAAGTTCAGCAGCTCTGCCTTTTGGGGCTGTTTCAGAAACATCCCCTCTTCATCTCAAGCCACTTTATAAAAATAGCGCTGTGATCCTAGATGCCGCAGTGCCAAGTGCAGACCCATATGGTGAAGTTTATGTTAATAGGAGTAGCAGGGCAGCGGGATCTCTCACTGTAAGGACCTACCACATTCCAAGCATTCCCTGGGCTACTCTGACTTCACCAGTCGTTGCTGAGACTACTTTGTTTCCTATTAGTCTTCCACTTGTGTCTTTCGCACCTCACTCAGCTGCCATTTCTACAGACACTAATACGGTTCTCAGTGCCAGCCTGTTTACACATGAGTTCTCCAGTTTAGCACCAGATTTGCCTACAGGTTCAGAAATACCAAGTCAGTCAGAG
The DNA here is from genome assembly GCA_013397515.1 of Upupa epops. Lineage (NCBI taxonomy): Eukaryota > Metazoa > Chordata > Aves > Bucerotiformes > Upupidae > Upupa > Upupa epops. Next base: position 103,701 of record VZRI01007439.1, on the reverse strand, counting down.
CTTGTCAGTAAGCTCATGAGTCCAGTGCCTTTCACGAGATCGTACAGCTCTTGTCCGTATTGTGACTCACCAGTTTCAGAAGCAGGCTTTTCCCCAGAACCTGATGTAGGCTCAGGCGATTATGTTGAAACTTTGTCTGTCAGAGCCCCTGAAGTACCAGGAATAACTCCAGTGACAGCTGTGATTACTGACAGATACGAATTAGAGGAGCCTGCACCTGAGATTTTTGATACTTCTTTTCCATCAAGACCAGTTGTTTCATTTTCTTCAAGATTTGCAGAAATGCCTGATTTGAGTGCGCTTTTGTTAAGCACTGCAGACCCTGTCCTGAACAACAGAACACCAGTAACAATGTCATCTTACCATCAGCTTTCTGGAGGAAGATCATTGAACATCTCTGCCCCGTTTTCCCTCTCTGTTCTAGAAACAGCTTTGCTGACACAAAGCACTCATGTAGAACTTCCTGATGCCACCACTGTGTTGGGTGACTCTACCAGCGTTCCGCGTGAGGCAGTAGCGTCATTTGCAGTCGGTTGTACCACTTTGCTGGAATTGCCAGAATTAATGCCATCAGAATCTCTGACTTTGCTTGACAGGACATCTGCGAGGGAAGAACAGTCTTTAAATATTTCAGATTTTCCATCCAATCTTATATCAACATCATTTCTTATTAAACCTAGCTACTTGTCTTCATCATCACACATGCTAAATTCTTACTCTGCCACGCAAAGTGATTTATCAGTGCTCTTACCCCAGAGCTTGTTGACTGAAACATCTGTACTTCCTGAGGATGTTTCCAACTGGGACATAACTGCCACTGTCAGCTCTGCCATTGATTCTGAGGTTTCTCAGTTCACTCTCAGCCAAACATCGTACTTTTTTCCAAGTGCATTCTCTGTTCCAAGCACACGCGTTCCTGAAATCACACCATCATCGAGTTTTCACTCTGAGTCGTCTGTGTCTCTGGAAGCACCCTCAGTATGGCCGGGGAGCTCAGAAGTTGTGTTTACCTCAGCAGTTACAGGAGCTACCTCTCAGTTGGAGCCTTTGCTCTCCACCTTTCGGTCTGTGGTTCCTACCCTGGTGCTACCCACTTCCAGGACCCTGTCTGTTACCAGCAGCATCTTGCTCAGTGAAACAAATCTGATCTCTACATTTACTACATTTCCTGCAACTCCTGTCTTAAGTGTATCTTCATCTCTGCCCCCAGCTGCTCCAGCTTCTGGTGAGGGTATCAGTGCTACAGTTAACCCCACGCTGCTTTTAACATCTCCCAGTGAGGGCAGTGCCCTCACAGCCCTTCTTCCCTCAGATTCTGACAACCTGGCACCAGATGTTGACACCAGCAGCGTAATGCCCTTTTCTACAGCATCTTTGTCTGTGACCACATCATTTGCTCCCACGCAATTTCCTGCAACTTCTGTTGCTCCCACTGGGTATGAAGTTCCAGCAGAAAGCAGTGTAACTGCTGGTACCAATGTATCGGCTACTTCCACCGGTGTCTCCACAACCACTGCCACCAGTGTTGCAGGCAGCCGCGACACAACTGCTGCAGAGGATGAGGGAATATTCTCCTACGTTCCTCTGGGAACCACTACTCCATCTGAACCTCTGGTTGTAACTTCTGCTGTGACAACTACCAGGCAGCCTTATGTCTGCGACATTGCAGTTCCTGATGCTTACTTAGTCACTGCAGGTAAGCTATTTCTAACATTATTTTTTTTTTAGAAACCAGTGTAAAGTGATGATTCAAATGTATTGAATTAGCTAAGTGAACCTTTCAAAGAGATATGGTGTGAATGAAGATGGACACCTGTAAGAGCATTAGTTTATCATGTAATCTTGAAAATAATGGAATTTGCTTGAACAAAGTCCATTATGATAGTGAGTTCCATATATATGACACAGAGTGAAAGTGTCTTCTGAAATTGGTGAGGCATACATACGAGTATGCGGATTTGTCATTACATGGGTTGTAAATTAATACTACTGTCATGGTACAGTTCTGCCAAACTATTTAATGTTCTGACTGAGTTTCTGCTTTCTGTCCTTGCTGCTGCTTTTCAGAAAAAAAAATAATTTAAAATAACCAAAGCAAAAGTAATGTAATATGGAAGATGAGAGGTCGTTTAACCAGAACGTTTTAGGTTTGTTACCATTTTGGTAATTCTACCGTACTACCTAATGTTTGTGTTTTTCCGTTCTCCCGTACTTACTTCACTTGAGCTTGGTGTGTCGTAACCACAAAAAGTGACATTAATGCGTTTCAAAATTGTCTCAGCACTTGTGTTTACTGCTCTGGTGTTTGACTACCTCTTCCAGGCTTGTTAAGAAGATAATACCAGTGATCTCATCCAGGACAGCTGCAGAAGTGCTGCATGTTCTGTGCTAACCCAACTCATTTTGCCCTTAAGATTTATTTGTAATGTGTAAAGCAGAATGAGCATAATCTCGTACTCCGATATTGAAGGTAACCTGGCTGAGCTGGTGGTGAGAAAGGTTAATGTTTCTCTTTAACCTATGATTTGAAGTAGTTTTGTAGGCAAGTTGCTAATGGAGTTGTCTCCCTAACTGTAGTTACAGTCTCAAGTGTGACTGTAACAGAGATGGTCCATTTGGTGGATAACGCATTCAGTAATTCATATCACGTTTGTTTATTTCTTACTCAAGAGAAAAGTAGATGCTCGTTTGGATTTTTGAACCTCAATTGTATCCCATGCGTTGCCTGCAAAACTTAAACTTGCATCATGACAACAAGTCATACAAATGTGCTGAGACTTTCAGATCCAATTTGAATGCCCCAGATGCTCTTCAGAAGAATCTTTTACTAGAATGCTTTAGCATTATATATACAAAACCAAAATAAGAGGGGAGAATAAACCTGGAGTTCCTTAAACTGTACGTATGGTCACTTTTTAAGATACAGTCACACCTTTACCTGTTTCCCTGTCAATCACCTTACCTATTTCTTGCAGCTGATGTTATTGCCTGCATTTTCATGCCTCACATCATTGAAAATGCAACTCTGAAACAAAACCCAAGAGATGAAGCTAAAATGTATTTACTGCCTGACATTCTCTTGTAGTGCTGGCCCGAAGAGCTGTTCTACAAAATGTCAGTGAATCCATCAGAGAAGTGCTTAGCGTTCAGTTCAGACGATCAGTAGAGCTAGAGGTAAGTGGTACGCAGTATGATCAAGTACTCTTTGTTCAGTAGAATGTAATAGTGGTTTTAGTCTACAGGTTAAAATGTTGATTTAAAAGCAACCCATGTGATACTCCATCAGAGGGAGTTTTATTCTCATTTGAATTTTAGTCAAGGGGATGGGGTTTTTTGTATTTTTTTTAACCTGAATATGACATCACCTTTTTTACTTTTAGAATATCATTTTCTAGGAGAGACCTTTCCTGGCTTTGCCAGAGGTGAGCAAACAGCGCTCCTCATCTTTGGTTGGTGAATTGAAACTGAACTGTAGAGCTTTTGCTTTGAAATACTCATTTAAAAGTTTAATTTCTTTTGTTAGATGACTATATACTTAGCACCTTAAACAAAACAAAACCTTCTGCACAGCCTTGTGCTATTTTCTTGTGAGGCCATCAACAGCTGCGGGGGAAGTGGTGGAATCCCAAATGCAGGATTTGGCAGAAAAAGGCAGGAAAATATCAGGTGTGCAATGATAAGATATTCTTTTTTAAGTCTTCAAGTAGATGTGACTTGTGTCCTCCTCCTACTCACAGGAATTGCTGTGTGCTTGGGTTTTTTTGAAAGCTTCCTCTGTTTTGATATTCATGGAATCGTTTTGAACAGTATTTCAGTGTTGATTCCTAGTGTTAAAGTGAGTCTGGTTTGTGTGGAAAAGACTGTAGGGGTAGTTGAGGGAGGAGGGGGAAGGGCGTTACCTGTGTTATATAATCAGATACTTAACAGTGGTGACACAATTAATTACTTTTATTTAATGGAAGTTCTGCTCTAGCTTCAGGTTCAGCTGCAATTCTAGCTTTTCATGACTGTGTTCATTCAGTTGTGCTAGCCCAGCATTGCATTATCTTACATTTTCTAATCTGTGCTCTCCTTTTCATTATGAAGTTAACCACAACAGCAATTAGAGTTACTACTCAGACAAGATAGGAGCGTTAGGAATTTGTGCCATGCTGCAGCCACTGTGAGCTGCAGCTGTAAACTGTGTGTAGTTTAGGTTCTTTTTGCAATGTCTACCTATAAGGTTTTTTGGGTTTTTTTAATGTATCTGTTGTGTAAAGTCTCTTGACTTTTCTTATGATTTGCACATTATACCTTCAGATTGGTCATGACGATAGAGGTACACTAATTTTCAGTGACTTTACACATCTCAATAATAAGGAAGTGCTTACCCTATTAATAGTAACCATAGTAGTACAGAATCTGTTGGTTGATTGGAACAAACATTTGATATCTCATTTATATTTTTCCCCTTTAAATTCTTTCCTTTCCTGCCTACTGTTGCCTTGTGAAACTCTCAATAGGATGTTTTGGCCCTAAGGCTTCTCAGAAGCAACTGCTGCTATAAATAATGCAGTTAGTCCGGCTTCTTTCTTTGCACATTTTTGATCAAAAGGAGGAAGCATCTCTGTGGAATCCAGTTATCCTTAGTTTATGCTTGAATGCTGCTTTTCTGTGCATTCTTTGTGATGTCTTGGGTATGGGTTTTGCACTAAAAATAATAACTAGCAAATGTCTTCATTTAGCATTCTCTCATACAAGAGCAAAGAGAGTGCTTTGAAAAGAAGCAACCCACCGTCTAGAATTCAGTATGTTGAACAGTGCTGTAATGCAAATTTTTAAACAGAATTCATCTGTATTGCTAAAATAAATCAAACAGATCTAGCTTTTGTTTGTCAAGAGTACCCAGGAGCTGTGTGTACTTTTGCCTGTTAGGGTAAAGCAATGCCCTCCAAGTTGCCTTTTTCCTGCCCACAGACGTTCCTTTACTGTGATATAATGCACAGTGAATCAGGAGATGGTCTTGTCAAATTTAACTTGATAGTAATGTATGCTTTTGAAATAAAATCCATGGCAACAGTGGATGTAGCTGCTGCTTACTTTCAATGCAAAGCAAGTTTAGCACAGGAAGATTTAAAACTTTTTTTTCACTCCCCCTAACTTTTTCAGTTCAAACTTTGGTCTCTGTTTCAAACAATCTGAGTTGCTGAAGTGCAAATACAAGGAGGGAAATAAAAGAGTTTGAATCCCTGCCTAATGANTTTTTTTTTTTTTTTTTCCTAGCTAAGGTTCTTACTGCAGAGTGGGACCGACCTAAAATTCTAAAGCTTGGTCTTTACAGTTGGTCTCAACTTATTGTATCCGCAAGAGAATAAGACTCTCTTGTTTGAGTAAGAATAATTTTTGTCAACTTCCTGTGATGTAAACCTTATGACACTTGGGTAAGATCTGTTATACAATATTCCCTTGGCGGGGGTGTGAAATAAAATACTGTTGGCAATAAACTGCTGCCAGGACCCCTGGTGCCATTAAGTTCATGCCAACAGGAAAAAACTTTTTGCCAGCCTCGTTTGTGCTTGGAAATTTTATCACGCGGTATACTGTATGCTGCAGACTCTTTGTTACTGTATTTAATCTGGTGTTTTGGGCCTGTCCTTAGCATGTTGTTTTCTTACGATCCAAAAATCAGTAAACCTCTGCTTTCAGAGTAAGGAGATCAACTATTTGTCAGGCAGTTAAAGAGGACTTTCAGAGATGCCACCTTGTGGACTTTTGCTGGCTTCATCGTTGCTTGATACTGCAGAAACTAGCTGGCACTGTTTAGGTGTGAAAACAGCGGGAGAATTGTTGCCTTAGGACCATAATGTGTGTAGAAGCAGCAGCTTTGTTTCATTTTTAGGACCTGTGAGTCTTTGTAGCCCATCTTCAGGAATTTAAATGCTCTCTGCAGGCTATTTACAGGATGCTTATTGAGGTGGCTCTTTATGCTTTCTGCCAGATGTGTACACAGCTTAGTACAGTAACATGCAGGCATGGACTGAATTGTAGCAGAGGTGCAGCAGATGAAATATTTTAGCAGACGACAACCAATGGCAAATGATTAAGAAACACTGTGTGAGTGTGTTCCTATCTACCTGCCTCAAAATTACGCTTAGAATATGGTGGTTTTCTGTAATTCATTATTTTTATGGAGTTGCTGTCCCTCTTCTACTGCAGCAAAGCACAGAGGGAATCATCAGTAAAATTGTAGCTGAGATTTGTAATTGTAATTCGTCTTCTCCTTGCCTTTTAATCAACCTCTTTGCAAGTAATGGGCAACTTTCTTTTGGTGTGTCTTACCCATTGTAACTGCTGCTTCCCTTTGACAAACCAAAGCTGCAGAGATAGTTTCATCCTCAGGTAAAGGGATAAATTTTCAGTAAGAGGAACTGAGAAGACCTGTGCATTTTATTCTTATCAATCAAATTTGAGTTCTCTGGGTCTAAATCCATTTAAAATAGAACTGGATGTTGCATAAATGTTTGGAGTAAGAAAGAAGAAAAATAATGAGCAGCATAGAATTATTTTTTGTATTCTGCTACTGTTATAGTTACTTCTGGTGTGAAGATGGTATCTTTGAAGTGTGTGTTTTTTAGAGCAGTATGCTGTCTCATCTAAACAGCCATCACTTCAAGCTGCTGCAGAAATGCCAGTAGGGAACATGTGGGTAACAGTTTAAGCTGTGCTTTTCTGTAAGGCCGATGTTGAAGCTGAGGATTGTCTAACGTACCTCTTCACCAGCACAGAGCGTGCAAGATGTTAACATCTCTTCATCTAAGAGGTTCATGCTTATTTGAACCTTTTCAGTCTCTGGTTTAGATGATTTAATTGTGAGACTATCCTGTTGGACATCTTGAAATATGTGGGTGTGATTGCTTTAGGTAAATAAACTGGGGGAGTAAACCACAGAGTTGAAAATAATGCTGTGTGAGAACAGGTGTCCTTGAGTTTGACTGAGAGTTTCCCTGAAAGAGACATGACACTGTATATTCAAACAAATAAAAGCCTCCAGTTCTTTCTTAGGTGACAGAGAAATGATATTTAAGAGTGTCTGCATGGAAGCATTCACCTAGGCTTATATTTAACGTAGGCTCTCGTTTCATTTACATGGTGACTAAGGCTCCTCAGGGTTTTTTAAAAGCCTCAAAGTCACGGCATGAGTTGAAAGAGGAAAATTGCAGTTATGGTCCCTGTACTGAAATAAGCAGATCGACGGGTTCTCTGTAAGGAAGCATTCTTGAGTGTGAAAATTATAACCATAAAACTCAGACTATGTGTTTTGTTCCTTGCATATCACATTTGAGTGGTACGGGATGTATTTGCTATGCAAATTATGACTGAAATGCAGGAGCTGTGCAGGCGCTTCAGTGAGTAAACAGCAGTTTTGTACGGGAAACTGNGGGAAGTGTTGAGATGAACATGTTGTGGCAAACAGATTCTAGTAGGTACACCTGGCAAAGGGGAATGGCCTCTCTGAAGCAGTGGATCAGAGGCTGCAAGGCACGGCACTATCAGTGTGTTTCTGCTTCTGTTCCCACTGAAAAATAGAGGTCGCATTTTCCTAGGTCTAGAAGGTGTGGCTTGGAAATGTGTGAGACTGTGCGGGTCTAAAATATGGCCAAATTTCAAATCGATTATTTTGTTTAATTTCTTTTTCTTATTTTATAGGTTTATAACATTTCCCCCAAATTTACATTCTTGGTGACATCCGGTCCTTTTGTTTATACGGCAGTAGCTGTCATAAATGTGCTTGTAAACAGCAGCCTTCTTCGTGGTGAGGCCCCCGTGATCCTCTCACTGCATCCTTCTTTCACTGTGCCGGATAACAGATTCCAAGTTCAGACAGGTGAGTTCTTCCTGAGATGCAGAGATGGAGAGAGCTTTGTCTTGATTCATACTTTCTCATGTGGTTACTTATGCAAGGTTGAGTCAAAATCCCACGTTCTACTGCTGTGAATCTTAATTCTTGATTGTTAGTGAAATACTTGCCAGATCTGTGACCGGAATGCTAAATTATAAACACCTAACTTCTTAATTTCATGATTTTTCAGGAAGTCTTTCTGGCACATTGCAAAATATGTGGTTTTGATGAATTGTTCCAAAAAGTTAGAAGTGAAGAAAGAGGAAGGGAATACATCTGAGTCCAGTGGAGACGAATCTAGGGATTGTGCACCATTGCTGAGGGCAAGGCCAGATGCCCAGCTCAGCGGCATTAGCACTGGTGTGTGTAACATGGGAAATATATGGGGGAGACTCAGAATCTCTGTTGATGAGGCCGACAGAGAAAGGGGTAAGGGCTTCTGCAATCAGAAATAAACAGGGTAAGGCAGGAGATAGGTATGTGTGAACATGGCGCTGTTGGAGCAAGTGTAGAGGAGGGCCATGAGGATGATCAGAGGGTGGGAGCACCTCTGATGTGAGGACAGGCTGAGGGAATTGGAGCTGTTCAGTCCTAAGAAGAGAAGGCTTCAAAGGCCTTCTAGTACCTCATGGGGGCCTGGAGGAAAGCTGAGCAGGGTCTTTTTATGAGGGATTCTAGTGATAGGACACAAGGGTAGGGAATGGTTTCAGGTTAACAGAGGGTAGATTTTGACTGGACCTTAGGAAGAAATTGGCCCTTTGAGGGTGCTGAGACCCTGGAACAGGTTGCCTAGCGAGATTGTGGGTGCTCTTTTCCTGAAACTGTTCAGGGTAAGGTTGGCCAGGGCTCTTGGCAACCTGGACTAGTGAGAGTTGTCCCTGTCCATGGCAGGGTGGTTGGAACAAGATGATCTCTGCGATCCCTTCCAGCCTAAGCCATTCTTTGATTCTATGGTAAAGTTTCTGTGAAACATCTATTCATAAAATCCCTGTGCAGCTGTTTTACAGTCCTTGAGCCAAGTTTCAAATAGCATTTGCCATAAATGCTGCTTTTTAGAAATCTCTTATTGTAGGAGAATTGGTGAGCCAAGAGGATTGATTGCTCACGTATAATGTGGACAGCAGGACTGTTCATCAGCTTTCCATGGCTGCTGTATGGAAGCAGTTTTGATGTGAAGTCAGTTAATAAGGTTGCGAGTCAGTGTTAGAATTTCACATCTTTTTCAGGCACTGTTTACAGAACAGAGCTACCAGCTTGGTTGGTTGGCTGCATAATGAGGTAGTGAGAGGGATTTGTGGGCATATGGGTAGATGAAAAACTAGATATGAGGCAACAGTGTGTGTGCCTGTAGCCCAAAAAGCAAACTGTATCCTGGGGTGTATCAAAAGAAGTGTAACCTGCAGGTCCAGCAAGGGACATGATTTTGTCTACGCCGCTTTGATGAGGCCCCCTGTGGAGTAGTGTCCAGCTCTGGACCCCCAACACAAAGAGGACATTGTTGAAGTCTTTTAAGACTTGAAGAAGAGCCACAAAAAGGATTATAAAGCTGGAACACCTCTCCTGTGAAGGCAAGCAATGAGAGTTGGGGTTCAGAATGGAGAAGGGAGGTCTCTGGGGACATCTTATTGCAGAGTGTCAGTATCTAAAGGGCGTCTACAAGAAAGATAGGGACTGACTTTTTAGCATGGATTGTTGAGACAAGACACGGGTTGGTGGTTTTGAACTAGGAGTGATTTAGATGGGGGTATAAGGAAGGCATATTTTACAGTGGGGATGATGAAGCACTCAAACATGTTGCCTAGGGAAGTGGTAGAAGCCCCATCCCTGGAAACATTCAAGGTCAGGTTTGATGAGGCTCTGAACAACCTAATTGGAGGTATCCCCGCTCATGGTAGAATTGATTGTCTAGGTGACCTTTAAAGGTCCTTTCCAATCTGAACCATTCTATGGTTCTGTACTTAAGCTGAACTAATGTCAAACATGCTGCTTTTGTTTAGGTGTGTTTCATGTGTTAATACTCTGTTAAAAACCATATGGTAAGATACCACTACTTCAGTTGTGCAGGTATGATGTCTGTTTCCACTGCTTAATACAGTTATATAGAGACTTCTTCCTGTGAAAGACTTTTAAGATGTAGGTGTCTAGGTTTAAAAGATTGCCTGCCCATGAAGCGTTTCAAAAGCATTAATACCTGTAACAATGTGTATTAACGGACCCAGTGTTCGGTCTTTTTCAAAAGCTAAATAGTGTATTTCAGTCTCAATAGGGGAAAAAAAGGTATGCTACCCTTTCCCTTAGGATTTTCATTATCTTTTGGGTACAAGGGATTTCAGAGTAGCCGATACAAGAATTAGCCACTTGTGTGTAGTGAAGATCTTTCAGAATGCAAGAAGAAACTGTGTATATTTAGTCACGTGAATCTTTCAGTAATCCCTGCAGCAACAGATAATGAGTAGAGAATTTTACTGCACCAGTACAAAATGTATTTCTACTCTATTTATACCCACTGTTTCACTGAGTATGTTCTGAAGTCCATTAAGAAGTGATAGCTCTGTGGATTTGTTTGGCTTATTTTGTTCTTTCTCATGGAAGTACTTTGTCAATACGAATAATGTGTACTCTTTGTCTTCAGTGCTTCAGTTTGTGCCTTGGAATGTGGATGTTGGGTTTTGCAACTTTAGTCAGCGCATTGAGAAAGGACTGACGACAGCATTCAGGGAGGTGAGCAAACGCCAGGAGTTCTACAGCTTCACTGTGCAGGTAAGAAGACGAACATGTTTTGTGTCTGCTCCTTATTCTCCTCACCTTTGGCTGTTCTGTTCAGACAATAAGATGAATTGGATGTATGCTGGCTGCCACTTGCATTTTAGGTCACGTACAACTAGGAGGCTTTGTTAATAAAGCCAAGATTTTTTTTCCCCACCTATAGATTTATATAATGCAAATGTTTTTTTGCATTATGTAAAAACATTTTTATACAAGCTTTTTGAAATAATCATCAAAGATTATTATTAAATATAAAATAAATAATAATCAAAGATTAAATAATAATCAAAGATGATTATTTATATCCAAAAGCTTCATTTGATACAGTAGTGTATGTTTTTTCATATAAAAGCTGTTCCCACCCATATCAAAGTAATTCCCATCGGATTTTACTACTATAGAATAAGGTGAGGTCTAGAAACAATAATAGCACTGCCTGATACATGTGGCTGGCATCTGCTACTGGAACTTCACATATGAAACGTGTTGTGTATGAGCTGCACACTGAATCATGCAGCAGAGTTTAAGACTCCCTGGAAAGGTCTGTAATTAAACTTCATGAGACCAACTCCTACTTCTGTCTGAATTCTTAAATATCATCTAGGTTTGGTGCAATACTCAAATTTGTGTAAGTGTTAGCGTTTTCTTTAACTGGCACCATAAATACCCATCTGTGATACCCTGAAATAAAGTCAAACTTTAGAGTACCTGAAGTGTTATGTAGTACATAAAGTGCTCAAACTGTGTTCAACTGAATGTCACAATGTGACTGGGTAGACTGAAGACAGAACATGCAATGCAATTTCTTGGACCAGCTCAGCAGACTTCTGTCTCAGATACTTCCTTACTGTCTGAAAAAGGTGTGTCTGCATGAACACAGTTGCTGTCAACACTGGTGAGAAAATATGGCTTCTAACAAGCGTTAGGGTCTGGGTGTGCATGGTGGAGGAGGTTTTAAAGGCACATTCATTTTCAGAATGCTTTTTTACTGTGCAGTTTGGTATTTGCCTAAGAATTCTTTATTTGTAGTTTTATTTTTCTGACTGTCTCTCTAGGTGGGTTTTTCTTTTCATAATTTTCTGGATTGCAGCTTTTGGATCATTCTGCATCAAGATTGAACTTTAAGACCAGAAACAGTGAGGGCAGGAGGAGTAGGGAGGTGATTGTCCCCTTGTACTTGATACTGGTGAGGCCATATCTCAAGTACTGTGTTCAGAAGGGCCTGGAGAACACTCCTTAAGCAGAACAGCTGAAGGACCCGGAGCTATTTAGTCTGAAGAAAAGCAGGCTGAGGGTAGACCTTATTACTGTTTACAACTACCTCAGAGGTTGTTATAGAGGTGGGCATTGGTCTCTTCTCCATAGTGACAGATGATAGGTTAAGGGGAAATGGCCTCAAGTTGCATTAAGGGAAGTTTAGGCTAGAGAGTAAGAAGAACTTCTTTGTGGACGTAGTCAACAAGCTTTTGGAACAGGCTGCCCAGGGAGGTGGTTGAATTGTCAACCCTGGATGTCTTTAAATGTCATGTAGACATTGAATTTAGGGACAAGGTTAAGTGTTGGGCTTGATAGATTAATGGCTGGACTTGATCATAAAGGACTATTCCAACCTAAATGATTACGTGATCCTGAAAGTCTTTGAAGAGAAATACGTATGTAACTTTGCCACTTCTGAGACTCAGCAATCGGAAACAACCTGAAATGGATGTTCCTGGTTGATGTGAACTGCCCCTCCCTTTCTTTCATATTAGGAAAGTAAGAAATGGCTCTTAAGGAAAGAATGGAAATGCCGATGGGTTGATTTTGCTGATTAATATGTTTCTATCTTGTCTTTGCAGATACTGAATATAACTGTGAGCAGGCCTGGTGTCGCGTTTCGGCAAGGCCCCGTGAGCATTGTTTTTGCTATTCGAGATAGGTATGGTTTTCGAAATGGATCTGATGTCAGTGAGCAGTTAAGAAACTTGTCTGTAGTGGAATTCAGCTTCTACTTGGGGTTTCCCGTGCAGCAGATTGCTGAACGTGAGTACTGGCTGTTTGCCAAGATTGCGAAAAAACTATCGTATTTTTTCCTGTCTCCAATTTTAAAGTAGTTTAGTACGTAAAACTGATAATGTAGCGTCAACTACCCGATAGGTATTAAATTCCACAGAGCAAGCAGCACTCCCTCTCATTTCTTTAATTTGCAGTTCTTGAAAAATGTTTCTTTGGTTCACATCCCCAGGAGCAGCGGTGGTGTCAGCTGAGCAACCTCAATACACACCATTGCCTTCAATGACCCCACCTAACTGCTACTGTAGTTTTCTTAGTGAATGTTGCCCTGGGAACGCAGCACTGCTTCAGAGATACTATCTAATTTGGTGATGATGGTGCTGCTTGTTTTCTAGAGAAATGTTGAAGGAGAATGCAGATTTGTCTGGTGTCAGTTTTCAAAACATAGTCTCATTCAAATAAACAAAATACACTTAAATCAAATTAAACAATATATTTTAAGTTTCTATTTGGTAAGTGAGAATTTTTAGGAACAATAGCATCTTCCTGGATGCCATTTGTCATGTAACAGCCATGAGGATTTGATAGATACGGTGCCCTAAGGAGCATCTTGCTTGCTGCTAGAGTTGCTCAGGTTTACTGTAGGTTGAACCTACTGCAGGATAGCTCATTTTGATATGAACTTGTCTAGTTTGGTTGCAGTAGCACTCTGGTGCGTTTCTAGTTGCTCATTTGGAATGGAAACAATGCCGTTTGGTAAGTCAGCAAAGTGGGGGCACGCTTTCTGAGCTTGTTAGAGCTATGGGTCTGGTCCTTCTGTCAGCAAGCACATTAATGAATATGGCTCATAGCAAGGCAACCATACACAGTTATTTTAAGCTGTTTCTACGAGGTTTTTCTTGCACTGTAGCTGTGACTGTGATTTTGAGCCAAAGGACTTTAGATTTTCAGTATTTGGAGCCACAAATCGCATCCAAAGGCTCAGCAGCATTGGGCAGATCCTTCTTGAGATAACTTCCTCAGCAATCTTTTGAGGGTGACCAACAGCCAGATCCCCAAAGCTGCTTTGGCAGAAGGAATCCTAAATGAGTTGTTTTCCTACAGAGCAACTTTAGCAAGGAAAACGTTGTGAAGATCTTCTTTAGATAGGACGTGAAGATCTTCTTTAGATAGGACGCTGCTTTGTTCTGTGCAAATTAGTGTTCAATCTGCTGCTTTTCGATAGGAATTCGGGAGGGAATTGGCTAGCTGTGTGTTGAAGTACAGACCATTTGCCTGTGTTACTGTTTACATGTCAGCCATTTATATGCAAATATCACGTGGTCCGTGCCACACGGGTGTATGCTTTATACTTTCCTCGCGTTGTACGCTAGCAGTTAATATTCCTGAGGGTAACCTTTTCCCCTTGAGGGCTCCGTGTGTGGTTGTTGGTTTTATTTTTTTGTAAGTTTCACTGTCTGGATCTGAAGAACATGAGTGATTTGTAGGTCAACGGAGCTGTCAGAGGGTTGAGGTCGATTCATACTAAGAAAAAACTATTAGTGTAATATCATTGTATCACAACACTTAAGTGAAGTGAGACCTGGCTGTAGATAGCCCAAACAGGAGCCTTGTTTGTAGGAATGTGTTTGCTCCCTGCCACTTGTTCACTTCTCATTGCCTTTCACTTACAGCATTTCACTGCTTGGTGGTTCTTTCTCAGTAGCTGGTATGTACTGTGTAACCTTTGAACTGTGTGGGCTGTCCCTATGCAAGACATAATTAACAACAGCAATTTGACAGCATTTTTCCACTCATGTAGAGTGACAGCCAGTAGCAAAAGTTGTTAGCCGGACATAATGGAGTGGCCTGTGCAGCAGCAGGGCTGTTGAAGTGGCCAAGCCTGTAATCTTCCAGACTTTTTGTTTTCCCCTACAGATTTCCAGGTCCCTTCAGCAGCTTGCTTACAGTCAAATGCTCAGTTTACATCCTCTGAATACTTACTTAGCGTTGTACACTGTTTTTATAGAGTGAATGTGTCAGCAGAAATAAAACAGAGTTTAGTCGTGGGTTTTGGGTGCTAGTTCATTGAAAACAACAGGAACGACTGTATTTGGTCTGTCTTAATGACTGGAAGATTTCTCTGAGGACTGGCAAAGGGTGTCTGCGGGTGAGATAAGGAATATTTGGTTTCATGAATTTATACTTAAATCTGATTTTATTATCACTTTCAGTAGACAGAGTCTCCTTAGGATTTGCTGGTTTTTTTCATAGCCATAATCAGCACTTCAGTGGGTGGCATCTATTTTAAATATCTTGGAGATATTTCAAAGCCAAAAGGATGATACCAAATTGTATGATACAGACCAAAGACTGCAAAAATATTTGGTAATTATTTTCCGGGTGGGATTTTGCATCTGGTTTTTAGCAGATACTATGGATCAGTGTTACCCACATCCCAATATGCGCACATAATTTTTCCAGTTGATGCATTCTCATTCAAAATACTGCATTCCGTTCATGCTTTCTATTACTGTTCCTCTGTTAATCAGAAATAAGATTGGTCAACATGGTACTGGTTGTACCCTGCATGGTTCCATAGATCTATGTAGGAGAGGATGAGAGAGACACTCTACCTATGTAACAGTCGAAAAATTAACCTTTATAGAATGCTTAGCAAACTGTATCTGGATTAAATATTTTGAGAAAGACCATTCCGTTTCTTTATTGCCAGAGTGAAGCTTAAAGATTTCCCTTGAGGAAGTTGTTGGCCCAGCCCCCATCCTCACTTGTTTCCCAGCATGTCTTTACTGCTCTCCAGTGGAAACCTTGGGAAAAATCCCTGCTGAAGTCAGTAGAAACAGGCTTTGCATACTTCACGGGGCCATGGATTTCATTGTGGTGCGAGAAAAATTGAGACATTAAGAAAGCTTGGAGCCAGCAAGCCAAGTGCAAAAGCCATGAGATTTGTCTACAGCTATGTTTCTAGATGCATTTTTGTGATGATTTCTTGTTGTCATTGGTTTTTTTTCAGTGAGGGAAACCAAATCAGGGTGCTGTAGTTTTAATGCCTCACCTTGTACAACCATGGAACCCAGATCTTTTTAGTTTTCTCCTTTACATTTAGTACTTCCATGTAGTTTCAGCTTCGGAGACGGTCTTATTTTCATTCAGAGAGACTCATGAGTTGCCTCATTGCCCTCTGAGCAAAAGTTTGATCCTGCTGCTAGCTCAGTGAGAGTCACACTTCAGACAGAGAGCTTTTAAATTTATAGGAGTGGTGACCTCAGTACAGCAACTTGAAATCATTCAGGTGATAAATCTGACTGCTTCAGTTAGCTTCATTTTGTTCAAAGACAAACTAGGGAGTGCATGTTCGGGGCAGTTCTGTTACCGTTGTGTCTGCATAGCCTCAGGAGTAGTAATACATCTGTGTAAATAAGTTGTTTACTGACTGCATGAATTATAAAGTGGCTTCTTTTTTTGGGTGTATGTTGTTGAGAATACCGTTCTTATGGATGTTTTTCCTCCATTCTGTTTTTCCCTTAGCCTTTCACTATCCTAAGCTTAACGTGTCTCAGTTGATGAAATCTTCCTGGGTGAGAACAGGTATGTACAGTCTCTTGCAAGTTAAATAAGACTGGTCATTTTTGTTAGCAGGATAACTAGCTTACATAAATACTGAGAGCTTTGGAGTGCTACATTTTTATGAGGTCATAATGTACCTGAGCTGAATAAACTGTGCAACCAAACATCTGGTGACCGGGAATGTCTGGAAAGTCTGATTCCTGCATCTAGAATGAGCTATTACAATTCCTTGCATGCAGAATAGGTTTTCTCTATGAAGCAGTTTGTTCTTAGTGAGAGAACTTAAAGTCAGGCACAAATTGTCTGCTCTGCATGTTGTCAATATACCACACTGATTTGGGTTTTCCTTCTAAGTGAACATTAAATTTTTACCTGTGTGTCACTTCCTACCAAAAGATGCCAGGAATAAATCAGAATGAAAGTAGTTGCATTCTGAGTATGCGAAAGTGTGTGCTATCGCACGTCGTTGATCTCTTCGGATTGATTCCCGGCAGATCCCTCCCACCCAAGTTTTTTGAATATTTTATCCTATAAATATTAATCCAGGATAAATTAGCCCTGTATTTTTTTTGTAACCTTTTCCCACCTAGTGTTTTCCTTTTCATGATGTAACCACCAGCTGAGCTGGACTGTATTCCCCTGTGAGTACAGCTGCTCTTGTATTGTCTGTATGCTGTCACGGAGTGACTCAAAGCTTGTAATTGAAGTTGCAAAAAGTGCACTGGAACATTTTACTAATTAATTTGTGTCCTTGGGTTACTTTCTCTGCAATGTAGTTCTCTTAGGTGTCGTCGACCAGCGAATTCAGGAGGAAGTGTTTCAGGCCGAGATGGAACGGAAACTAGCTCACCTGTTAAATGAGGCTTTGGTCAGAGGGCGGATTTGGAGACGCGCTAGTTTTGCAGGCAGCAACATTGTGCAGGTATAGAAAAGTCAGAGGAAGAAATAACGGGTAATAAGTAACTGAATAAGCTAATATTCTGTAGATTTTTGAGAAAGATAACTCAAAAGCATGTGTCATGTTCGCCTGGTTGGGATTTGCACCTTTCAGATACCTTATTGTCTTATAAGTATAGCAAGTAGAAGAAACTCAGTATTTTAAGTGACTGCTAAAAAATTCTGATGACTTATTAAAAGCAACATTGAAAATCATTTTACCGACATACTGTTTTATAAACTTGCAATGTTGTCTGACTTACATGAGGTCCCTAGCAAAAGGAGACAGGATGATCACCCGAGTCAAAAACATACTCTGCTACAACAGCTGCTTCACAGCTCTCTGTGGGACTTTGGTAGCGGTGTAAAAATATGAAATGGAATCATGTAGGACTTGATGCAGCAGTAAGTGGTGTGTGTGTTTCTACCCCTTAACTGCTTATTTCTCACGTTATCATTGCTTTGACAGAATGTTCAGGTTCTCACATCATCATTGCTTTGACAGAGCGTTCAGGTGTGTGATAGGCAAGACAGCCTTGGAAGAGGTCTAGATTGCGCATAAGGAAAAAATCTCTTCACTGAAAGAGTGGTCAGGTGTTGGAACTGTCTGCATAGGGTGCTGGTAGAGTCATCGTCCCCAGAGTTATTTAAAAATGTGTGGATATGAACTTGGAAACGTGGTTTAGTGGTCAAGGCGGCATTGGGTTGATGGTTGGACTTGATGGTCTTGAGGTCTTTTCCAACCTTAGTGATTCTGTGATTCTGTTGTGTGTAGCTGGGGCGATGACCTGGTAATGGCTGTCTTAGCAGGGAACAATTTCTTTCAAGGATGGTCCTCTGTCAGTTGAGAGAAAATGGTCCCTAGTCGCTTGCAATAGACCTTTTAGTTTTGCTGTTGTTATTTCTATTACTCATAGCCAAGTTTAGAAGCTGTGTTTGAATTGTATTGTATATACGCATCTTTTTGTGCCAGAAGGGAGAGCTATAAGTTTTTTTTGTTTATATTCATGATTTTCCAGTATATATTTCTTTTGATAGTAGGGTGCAATGAAGTGAAAATAAGAACAGAAGCTGCTGGTAACAGCAAAGTGTTGGAGACTTATTAACAGGACATGCATATATCCATAAAAGACTGGCACACATTACATTTGAGTTGAGCCCCTATAGACCAGGATTTTTCCTGAGGTGAAGGGTATTTATAATGCATTGAACTGTGACATTTCTAAGCTCCATGAAAAATCAACACTGTGGGTCAAAAGGCAAAACAATTATTTATGGGTGTTACTGCAGGCGTATTGGTTTCCTTTGACGTACTGAGAAAAAAGAAACACTGCCTTCTGTGAGGTTTAGATCTCAATTCTAAAGGCACGTGTTAGCATCTAAGAATGTTAAAATTTACTCTTATGTCTAGGATAAGAGCTTTGGACTACCTAGGCTGCTAAATAGCATGCATTCCCCTCCCATTTACAGTACGTCTGTATTGTTAACAGGTGGCACTCCATGATAGAAGAAAGCCTATAACCATTGTGTGCAAAAGACCCTCTCTGAAACCTCACACCTGACTCTTACACATCAGAGTTCCATTGATCTTTTCCTGTTTTTTCCTTCGCTCTGTGCTGACATGAACATTTCACAAAGCAAGTCCTATGTATTTTAGTAGGTGTTTGCTGTTGCGGCAGATTCAAAGGCACACATTTAAGTGGTTTGCATTGCGTCTGCAGAGGTTCAGCTGTATTTGGTCTGTAGTTCAGTGGAACAACAACTCACTAATTTTTGTAAAAAAATAAATGTCTTAATTGCTGTATAAAAATACACTGGGAGTTATGCAAAAATAATTAATTTTCCTTCGTTTTGGCATGCTTGTCCTTTTGAACCTAAAAGACAGAAAGAAGGTGATACTACTCTCAAAAAGAATAATGGTTTAAAGAGCACATTAGGTGACACTGCGGTTGTAATATGTAAGATGAGAAAACTAGCCTGTGTGTGTTGTTTTGGAGCACTGTGTTTGACACATCTGCCTGTCCACATCGTCTGGACTTTACCAGCTCACAGCAGTTACGTGGTTACTAAAATACCGTATCCTTTGGCATAACAGAGAGGGGTGTTTTCTGATAACAGCAGCTGTGTTTCTACATCATAACACAAAGTGGAATGTGTTTTTAAAGCAATGAGCTTTACACAAAGTGACTGTTAAGGTGCTGATTCCATCCTGGCAAAGCTCTTCCAAATACTTCCTTTTAGAAAGTCTCTGTGAGGGCAAGGGGGAGAAGAGACTAAAGACTGAAAGACCAAATGTATAGGAGCCCTGAATAAATACAACCTAAAATGTAAATGCTTTCTTATTTAATTTCAGATTGTGAACATATCACGATTAATTGGTTTCGATAACCCTGTGGAGCTCATCTATTTTGTGGAGGACCAAGACGGAGAGAGGCTCAGTGCTCTGAAGTGCTCAGATCTGATGAACAGAGTTGACATCCAGCGGGCTGCCATCATCCTGGGGTACCGCATTGACGGCACCGTTGCGCAGCGTAAGTAAGCTTTCATCAAGTGCACACTGATGGAAGCGAAAGAGAAAGGGTGAGTTCACCTTTGGAGATCATGGCACTGAGTAGTGCTCTACTGTTGTAGTGTGTCGTGCTTGGGATGCTGCAATTTCAGTGCTCCTGGCGAGATTCATTTTAGCAGTCTTGCGGCAAACTGTCTGGTGTTGCTTTGCATAACCTTGCTTTTATGCTTTTACGTAACCTTGAAGTGTCCTCAGTTTAAAATGCATAACCGTGTAATATTGCTGTCTTCCTTTTGACTTCACAGCTGTGGAGATGCTGAAGGGCTCCCCCTCAGAATCACAGAATAGCAATCTATGGATTATTGTTGGTGTGGCAGTCCCTGTTGCTGTGGTGCTCCTGATCGTTGTTATTTTATACTGGAAACTTTGTCGAACAGACAAACTGGAGTTTCAGCCGGACACAATAAGCAACATTCAGCAACGACAGAAGGTAAAAGGGGAAGCTGTGCTGAGAGAGGAGTTTGAGTATTCTGAGAGTAAACAAATGTGAGAGTCTAGGGAGCACCAAGCATCTTTAAACAGTGTGTGGAGGCACAGTTTCAGAACCTTCCAGTTTAAAAAAAGAAAAAAAGGGGCAAAAGTGAAAAGGTCAAATAATAGTTGAAGTCAAGAGTCCCATAGTGTCTTATTTGTTCTCCCAGGTGTATTCCACTGCATTAGTGGATACATCCTTTTGAGATGTGGGCACTGAGGTTGAAAGAAACCATTCTCTTATCACTTCGTTTCAAGGCTTTAGCTAGGACTGAATAAAAGGAAAGGTATTGAGTGTTGAATCACTGGCCTTGTTTTCCACAGAGGGCTAAATTATTGTTTGGAGAGCTTTTGCTAAACTAATTTAACAGCTAAATCACACCATCTATTATACTTCATGCTGGTACTAGAATTTCTCGGGGCTTGTTCTTGCTCTTCTACTGGAGCTCCTGTGTTGCTGTTGTGAAAGTCG
This sequence comes from Upupa epops, assembly GCA_013397515.1. Taxonomy (NCBI): domain Eukaryota; kingdom Metazoa; phylum Chordata; class Aves; order Bucerotiformes; family Upupidae; genus Upupa; species Upupa epops. The sequence continues at coordinate 83,049 of VZRI01007439.1, read as the reverse complement.
TACTACAGGACTAGAACTGTAATAAGTGCATCTGCGTGAAACTGCACAGGTCAGCATGTTGGCTGGAGTGTTGGAAAATGGGTTTATAACGATGAGAAAGTCAGTAGTCCCTCTTTTTCCTGCCTAAGACTGTAAACTAAAAAAGTGTGTGACCAAGGATTTTCACAAAGGCTGTATTAAGTACAAAGATCGGAAAAGTGACTGAAGGGTTACAATTTGTCAGACTCTGACCAAAACTGGGTTAATGCCTCAACATTGAGAGCAATGAAATAATGCAACTTGTCCTTTTTACAACTGAAGAGAGCCACTGTGCGTGTCAGAGATGCTTATTGCTGGCTGTAACTTCAGAGGCTTTACTAAAGGCAAAATAATGTGACTCTGCTAATCCTGTGGTACAGTAGTCATGTTCTTGTACTGTGACCTTCTATTCAGCCATGAAGTTTTCTCTGTAACAGGCCTTGTCTCTACACCATGCTCCTCTAAGATAATTAAAGATGTGAAAGATGACAGAGGCAGAAAGCAGTTGCACTTCCAAAGCAGTCAGAACAAATCAATAGTAACTTTCATTCGTCTTGCCATTGCGGGCTGAGTGTCACAGCAGCAGGTGTGCCATTGATGAAATTCACCCCCGGTACCTTGTTTCACCTGTGCCATGGTAATATGTAATGCAGATTTTGATTGAAGGCGTTCTACACAGTAGTTTCAGGTAATTAGAAGGGTCATTAAAAAAAAGGCAGGGGAGGATCGTTGCCCTTGGCATACTATTTCATCACGTACGTTTTTGGTAACTCGGCTGTTGCAAACTTTTTTGTAAGAAAGCAGTTGGGTTGACTGTAGGAAAACGGCTCAGTTGTTTTTCTCCACTGCTTCAACACTATTCTTCACCTTAATCATTCATGAATTGAAAGGCTCAAACTTGTTTGTATGCAAGTCTCATTTCAGTTTGCATAGGGACCGTGTCACTTTGCTGTCTTGAGAGAACTGACTGTAAGCAAACTAGGATGAACAAGGACATCTAGTCCAACCCTTGTGCGTGTGGATGGCGCGTACTTGAGTATTAAAAGAGGTCCAACTGTAAAAAGTGTGTGAAATTTTTATCACTTGCCACATCAAACAACTGTTAGAATCTACTTGGAGAACTGTTTTCTGCCTTTGCCCAAGATCTAGAATAAATGTAGTCGTTTGGATTCCTGAATAGCAGACATCTTTGGGATTTCTTCTTGTTCTCGAATGGTAGGATGGAATTTCAGGTCAGAATAAGGCACATTTAACCAGCAACGAAGATCCCCAGACAGTCACAAATGATTGGGGACCATTGGTCTGGTCCTGCCCTTGAAAATGGCTTGTGGGTTTTCTGCTTTTTATTACAGTAAATGCAAATAAATGATCAAAGGAGTGAAGTCTTGCAGTTAGGGGTATCGGGGTGTCAAACTCAGTTTAAAAATTGGCTCGGGCTCACCTTTCCTCATGCCTCCCACAGTTATTTCCATCCTCTCTTTACAAAGCTTGATGTTGGTAACAAAGGAAAATGGAAACCTGTACTGTATCTGTAAATGGGAGGATATTTAGGTAAAAGATCTGGATTTTTCACTTGGAATCAATATTTCATTGACAAAACCTATGATGCATTTACAGTGCTAGCTTTTCTCACTTCTCTGAATTCCTGAAATGGAATGTATAAATATCAAAGCGCATCATTAACATATGTATAGCATTTCCATACTGGAATTAGAATACAATTCTTAGCAACCATGTAGTAAGTCTGCATTGCCCAAACCTAAGCTTTTTTCTTCCAAAGGAGCTGTGGTTATTGTAGGAGGTGGAATTTTTCATATGGGTTAGTTTTCATTTCAATAGTATTAAAAAAACATAAATGACCAAATCCATGTTCTTCTCTGTACAGGACTAGTGATGATGATTTTGTGTAAGAGTACTGTCAACCCCTTTCCTCTTCCCTGGAGAGGGGAAAAAAATAGAATTCTACACACTGTCCGTAATGGAAAAAGTGTTGACAGCGTGACTGCTTGCTCTGTGGACATGCAGAAAAGTAAAATAGAACCTTGTTCTCTAGGGATTTCACTTTCCCTGCTGTGTACAAGTATTTGGGGGGAAACAAAAAGTCAAATCCATTGGTGGGAAATTTCAGAGATAGTTTCAGCTCTAGACAGTTAGTCAGGGAAAGGCTCTCTGATGACAAGATTCTGATACATGTGGGTAAGCTTCTTGACAGTTTATTTAGAAGGCCTTGGGTGTTGTCCTGTAAGTGCCAGATATGCTGAAGTCACTGTCTTTGCAATGTTAACTTTGAGTGGCTTGCTCAGGTCTTAGTTTTTCCAAAGGGACATCCTGAAACTCTAGAGGGGGAAAAGTCTCCAAGAAGTCATTGCTTTCTGCAGCTTTCTGTGTTGACCCCTGAAGGATGGCCATATCTCCGACTTGGTGTCCTGTCTGTGTGTTTATATGTGAGAGAGGTGATGGTTGTTAACTGCAAAGCCTTGGACAAAGAGTATGGTACCTACCTTCTCCTTGAGTGGCAGCGTGGATGGTGACAGAACTGGAGGGCTGCCAGCTTGCAGTGTGTGCCAGCCACCTCAGATAACATGTGATCACCTGGGGACTGTTAGCTAGCCCTTGTGTGTCTGCTGTGATCTGTGCTGCCGCTGACAGCCAGACCTCACGTGTCAGTCATGGTTACAGGTAACGAGTTGTATTCTGCAAGATGTGTGTGAGGGGCTTCTGTGGAATTGTATTTTTTCCCCTCAAGCAGGGATATCTGAATCTCACGTGTCAGGTGTAACTTTACACCTCTGAATTGAGAGTTTTGCTTATGATTGTGTGTTCTGTAGACTACCTCTTGGATGTTCCTGGGATCAAACAGGACAGCCCTGCTGGAGGCTAAATATCAGACTTTTGCTTGTGATAGAAAGAATTTGTGCGATATTTTGACATCCTATAATGCTTTTGTTCATCTGTATAATGTCAAGGCAGCATCTCTGCATTGCAGAATAATTCCAGTCAAAAGAGACTTATGTTAAGAAAGGCAGCTGACACCAATCTTACGAAAGCTACTTGAAAACTGACATGAGTTTCTGCAAAAGATTCACGTCTGTGCCTACTGTTTGCATAACAAAAATCATTCATTTCTAACAGCAACCTTGAGTAACCACCCAAAATATCTTTCTGCAGATGGCATACAGGTTCTGCTTCTTAGTCAATAGCTGGATTCTAAAATGGAACATGCTATTCAACATATCAATTACTTCTCAACAATGCATTTCTCTGATGGCAGTTCCCCTGCAAGAGCTCTTTTGTTGGAACTCTTCTTCTGTAATGAGGATTAACTATTCACAAACTGTAGACATATAATACTGCAGTTAGCTCTCTTGAGGTCACACCAAAAGTGCAGCTAGCACAGGTGCCAAAAGCAAGTACCTTAAGACAGGCAGTGTTCTTCTACCCTTCTATAGAGGTAGCTCTGGGAGTCGCATACACAATGTTAAAGGTGTAATGGTTCAGTATAATGCATGGGCAGAAGACTGGTGGAACTGAGACACAGCAGAGGCCTGTGTGTCCTGTAACATTGGTGAGTTTTTTATAACTTAATCCTGACGGTGCAAAGAAACCTTACAAAACCATGATTAAGAGAGTATGTACCCTGCAACATTTCTGCCTGAGAAGGAAGGGTAAAACTGTGTGTGATTCAGACATGCAGTCCTGCCTGTTACAGTAGTTACTTCAGCAGCCTGTGGGCATATGTGTACTCGGAGTTATGGGCTTGCGCAGTATGATCCCCTCTTGTATGTTGTTAATGTACTGAGCTGTCACAATAATATTAGTGTGGCAGGAAGAAATGCATGAAGGAGGAGTGGAGAAAATCTGCGAGAAGAATCTGACCAAAGAAAAGATTTCGGAACAGGTGTTTTGAGAATTTCAGGCCTTAAAAAGTTTTGTAAGTTTGGGGGTTTCTTTATTTGGTTTTAAGATGGGGGCAAAATTCCTGACATATTTTTTGTGGGATTCTTGCTTGGTTTACTGGTTGTCTAGTGAGCGGTAAACCACAGTTTCGACCTTTTGGATGAGGGAATGAGGACAAGGGGCTGTAAAGTAGCTCGTTTTGGTTTGCTGTGCTAGCACTGCCTATGCCATGTGCTGCTCTTTCCAACTTAATGATAGAAACCTGTGTATTATACACATTTCTTCTCCACAATGACATGTTTGCTCAACTATTTTACCTAAGATGGCAAAATGGGAAGCATTTTGGACAAACAACCCCTTTCTTGGCCTGCAGATCACAAAACACTGCTTCTGTTGTGAGATGTGGTTTGCTGTAGCGGTAAAGGCCACTGTAACTGCTGTGGTGGGAGGGCGATGGCATCCCACCTAAGTGAACTGCCATTGCATATATACTTCTTGCTGTGTACAGACAAGGTTATCGAGTGAAAGCACTTTACTCAAATTAGAGACCTTTTTTGTTTCAGTGCTTAAAGATAGTTGCTAAACCTGCAGGGTTGAAGGATCCCTCTGCATGTTTCTTAGATGTGTTTTCCTTAAATAAATCACAGATTCATAGAATCCTTAGGGATAGGAAGGGACCTCAAAAGATCATCCAGTCCAATCCCCCTGCCACAGCAGGATCACCTAGACCAAGTCACACAGGAACACAGCCAGGCGGGTCTGGAACGTCTCCAGAGAAGGAGACTCCACAACCCCCATGAGCAGCCTGTTCCAGTGCTCTGGTACCCTCCCTGGGAAGAAGTTCCTTCTAATATTTATATGGATCCTCCTCTGTTCCAGCTTGCACCCATTGTCCCTTGTCCTATCACTAGATGACACTGAGAAGAGCCTGGCTCCATCCTCCTGACACCCACCCCTCACAGATTTAGAGACAGGAATGAGGTCCCTCCTCAGCCTCCTCCCAGCTCAAGAGCCCCAGCCCCCTCAGCCTTTCCTCAGCAGGAAGCTGCTCTACTTCGTTCATCATCTTCATTGCTCTATGCTGGACACCCTCCAGCAGCTCTGTGTCCTGCAACTGAGGGGCCCAGAACTGAACACAGTACTCCAGATGCAGTCTCAATAGTGCAGAGCAGAGGGGGAGAAGAACCTCTCTCGGTCTGCTAACCACCCCCTTCTGATGCACCCCAGTATGCTGTTCAGCGGGTTCTGCGTTTATACAATAGTATATCATTTAGATATGATCGTTTGATGGTCTGCTTCAGAGTAGTTTATCTTTTGCCTTACATGAAAATGTAAAACAAATTAGAGCTTTTCTAACAATTTACATTTAAAACTAAATACTTGCTAGTACTGATTTGATGCAGTCTTGGGTAAAGGCATTGGAGACTGATAAAAAGAGGCTCTGTTTAGGCACCTGAACAGGTAGTGATGCCAGCACAAATGTAAGATTGTGTTCTTTCCCTGGTAGTGGTTAGTAGGTGTTCTGATCCAGACGGGTATTCCGACTACCTGTTCTAAGATGAGCAGAAGCCATCCAGTGCCACACTATATAACCTGACGCAATCGAAAGAAAGAATGCTGCAGGTGGCACGCAGCAGTTCGTAGCAAAATGTAGGAAAGCTCTTCAGTTCGCAGCAGCAGTGTTTGTCGGTTCTGCTGTGTGTCTGTGATCTGACTTTCTGGTCTTGCTGTTAGCAGTGTTTCAGTGTCCTTCAGACACTTTTCCCTGAAAATACAGAGTTTGTGGTGTCATCATGTTGCCATAGTGTTACGAGGTGGCGTATCAGAAATGTAGATTTTTTTTTTTTTAATTTTGAAAAGCAAATTAGATCGGTGTTTGTCAGCACAGTTTCTGCAGTAAGAGCAATATTAGTATTTTCCATTTCAATAATAGGTGTTTATTTTTAATGTTATTCATCTTTTTATATTAAGTCAGATAGTTGTTAAATACAAGTATTTTAAAATTTTCTATCACGTTTTTTTGTTCATATGTGCAAGCACATAAACACGCACATGTTCTCTCATACTGTTCATACGTTGGTTGAAGCTGGCACCGTCAACTGAAGCTTTTTTAGCAGGAGATATCTAGAAGTGTTACAGACTGGCTGTACAAAACTCTGCAAAACTTGAATTAATCAGAGCAAAGTTTCCAGTATCTGTTTTATACTGAATCTTTTTCTAAGATTAGAAGAGCATTCAAAGAATGAGGTTAACAGAAAATAGAGGACTTTGTCCAAATTTTAAAAATAGTTTTCCAGAAGCTTTTGTGCAAAGTCTCAGCCTTTTGAGAGCGCTGAAAGAGCAGCTGTTTTGTGCGAGGGAAATGCTTTTGTTGATTCTGTCAGGAATGACCCATTTCTAAACCTTTGGGAAAATGCTTGCGTAAGATTGACAGACGTAGGTTAGACTGGATGATCTTTAAGGTCTTTTCCAGCCTCATCATTACTGTGATACTGCAATACTTTGTTGGAGGCTCACTGCTTAAATTCACTTAGGAATATACCTGTTCTGTGCATCTGGGTTGCTACTTAAAAGCTGACGGGGTTTTTTTTTCAGTTGCTGTACAGAGGGTGCTACGAGGCCTGGTGAAAGAATAAGAAGTAGTGAGCCTCAGGCTCTTGGATAGTGTAAGTTGAAACTGGCAGGCAGAGGGAGAGAGGGTGTAAGAGGGGTCGAGTGGAGAGACTAGTTCTGCCTAGACAAGAAAGAGTAAGATCAAGTCAGGCGTTTAGCTGGTTACAGCTTTGGTAAAATCCAGCCACATGTTCTGTGGCACACAGGCTGGGTGCATCTTGAAGTCTAGGATGGTGGCACCTGAGATATGCCTGACCTCTGCCACTAAGTGGCTGTGAAATCCTCTGACCACTGTAGCTGCAGATGCACATAGAAGAATGCATCCTTTATTTTCTTACATACCCTCTTTTTTCTGTAGTTTTTTTTTTTTTTATCTTGCGTAAAATGAGATGGGTATCCTGGTTCTATGAACAACATTTTTACATTCGACTCACCTTTTACTAACAGCAGAAGGTGCAGACTGCACCAGTTATCCAGCGGGGTGGAAGAGAACAAGAGGGTTCTTTTAGCAAGGTTGCATTTATTGTTTTGTAACTCAGGGCTCTGTTGCAATGCCTGTGATGAGAGGATCCAGTTATGATTGTTCAGACAGTCCTCACTTTGGCATTACTTACAGATTGCTTATCTTTGCAATACTAACAGTCTTAATTCGGTTTCTGTGGGATCTGTCTGCATATAAACATTTGTACATACATATGCTGTGGTGTGCTTACATGTACACATAAATGGGTTTGTTTCCATAGCTGTGCTTCGATGAAGAGTTGTTAGACTACAGCCAGGAATAAGGCTATTCAAAGTTATAATATTAAAAATTTATGGTTTTGCAAGTTGCATTACTCCCCAAAGAGTTTGCAACCCCTGCACGCTAGGTGTGTTGGAATGTGTGCTTCACACATGCAGCAATCTCAGTAAAACCCTGCGAGTAATTCCAGTATTAGTAGAATGTTTGTCTCTTCAGTCATCCATGCCCACTCCAACCATCATACTTTTCAAAAGCAGTAGTTACTTTGCAGGATGGGTCACAAGCAGTTAGGAAAGGGTAGAGAGCAGTGACAAATTTCTTTTTGTGCAAGAATTGTGCCCATTGAAGACTCCCTGTCTTTGGAGCAGAAGGGGCTGGAGGCAACGGAGGAAGACATAGTAAAACAGAGGAAGTGATCAGCAGGCATCAGCAGTAGGGCTGTATCATGAAGAGGGTGGAGTAGAAAAGGGTTGGAAGAAGGGAAACCACTGAAGGGGTTCAGAGGAGTCTCACACACAGGCGTCTCTTCAAATAAGCATAATGCCAAGCAGATTAGAAATGGAGGTGAGTTAACAAGGAGGAGTTTGAGTAATCAGTGCTTCAAGCTTGCATGATAATCCTGACTGACAGTGGAAGTGAAAATCTCCTCCAAAGAACTGTGTGCAGTGAGCAGAGGGAAGACTTGGAGGTTTGGGGTGGAGTGGTTTTCTTTGAGTAAGGAAGATAGTGAAGGCAGTGTTTCAGCTCTGAAGGGAGTGAAGTTTCAGGAAGTCTTTACGGGTGACTGTGACTCAATAAATGGAAAAGTTACACCCTTACCAGGTGTAGTTGCACAGTGCTTTTTTGAGTCGGTGGTTTGCAGTCATTGACATAAATTCAGTAGTTGTATCTCCTGTAACACTTAATAGAAGGGACTGTTGTGAAGTCCAAGAGAAGTGGAGGACTTGCAGATCTTTTAAAATAATCAACTTACTCATTTTGTGAGAATTGGACTCCAGACGCTCAGTGGTTCAGGCTGCCTTGGATGTTACAAGAGAGCTTTTATTGCCATCTACTGGCCTGAATAGGCAGTTTGCTCTACTACATCATCCTTTCTAAGAACCATTTGGAAAATGTTTGCTTACTGAGAAAATATTTTTAGGAGATTATTGCAGAATGTTCCTCAGGCAAGCTTATGTTTGGCACGATATCAGACGAGTCTGTTTTCAGTAGTTGTGTTGGCATGCCAAGGTTTATGAAAGGAGGTTCATTTAAACATCTGGAAACTGACACACCCGTAAACACACTTGAGCACATGCTTCACTTTGCAGGAAACCAGCTCTAGGAACACACAGAGGAGTCTGTACGTGAACTGTGCAATGAAGATCTGCACATGCCCTTTGAAAACTAGACTCGTCACCATTTCTTTATACTTTCAACTTTCAAACTACATAAAATTGAGGAGGACTTGAAGAAAAACTTTCTCGTAGTGAGTTCTTCAGAAGGTCTGCTTATTTTGAAGCCCAAAAAATCAGAAGGAGAATTTGAACCTTGGAGATTTGATTAAATTAAATCCATCAGGTGAACTAGATGTGTGTACAAACACTCCCAGACGCATGCAGATTCTGGGAGCTCAAAGTGAGCGGAATCTGGAGTGGCATTAGTTAGATTAATACAAATTAGGTTTACTTATTTTGACAGAATGAAATGGAAAGATGACTGGCAGTGGTAACCATTTCTGTTAGTACACAGGTGTCTGTGGCCTCGCACCCAAAAGTACACAAAAAGCTCCTCCCACAGTGATTAAATCCAAAGAAGAAGAAATGAACTGGACAGAGACAGATCAGCAATAGAAACCTATTTATTTAGCTAGGTCTGCTGATTTGGAGTGTTAATCTGTGAATCGTATACTGAAGTAAGGTGACAGATTCATGGAGGTTATCCAACCATTGGTTGCAGATCCTTAACCAAAGTCTCTACTCATTATCACTCATGGCTCCTGGTTTTTGTCTTTGTTCTTCTCTCACAGCTACAAGCACCCAGTGTGAAAGGGTTTGATTTTGCTAAGCAACATTTGGGCCAGCACAATAAAGATGATGTCCTAATTATCCATGAGCCAGCTGCTTTACAAGGACCTATTAAGGATACTACTCCATCTGAAAATGGAGATGTGCCCAGCCCTAAGTCCAAGATGTCCTCAAGGCCTTCAAAGACCGTTCGACACAGAGGGAGGTCAGTTCACAAATGGCAATTTGAAGTTGATGGTGGTTCATTAATGGCTGGCTGTTATGGTACTTTTGGAGCACTTTCAGTGGAAATTACTGTTCCAGAGCTCTTGTCTTTTCTGTTGGCCCCTCAGAGTTTTGTCTTGCTGCTCATTATTAGTACGAAGTTGTGAGAATGTCATGTCCTTTTTTCTCTTAAAGGTGACATGCTTGGTAAGCAGTGCACTTAAGATTCTGCTAGTTTTGCTGGAGCCAAATCATTACTTGTTCAGTGGAAACACCAAGTGTGTATTTTCTGATGTGTTCTCTTTGTAGTGATTTCTAGCTACTAAGACCTTGCTCAAGGTGGTGAGGACCAAATTAAAACCATTGAAAACTAACAGCGTTTCAATAATATTGATAGTGATCAATATGGTTATGATAAGCTAGAATTTTGAGAAATAAGCAGTATCTCCAAAATTCATGAAAGATGCAGGCATGTTTTTATTTGTGATTATCTGGTTGCTTTTCCTGACCAAGACCAGTTTATTAGAAAAAGAGAAGTGATTTACAGCAGTGCAAGTCGACAAGTGCCTTGCCAACCTTCAGCAGTAATTTCCTAACCTTTTCCAGTATAAAATGATGTGAATATGTCTTGCCAGAAAGGATTGTGTTTGTAGATAGGCATTGCAACAGAGCTATATGGTAAAGAAGAATATGTGCGTTTAAAAAAAATGAGTAAAAAGATAAATGGAAAGGTAACAGATGGGGGAAAATCAGAGCCCTGAGGCAAGCAGTGTGCAGTGCTGTGATGAGTCACAAACCGCTCCTCACTGTATTGCCCCTCTATTCTGTACTTTCCAGTGACTAACTTTTCCCTTCCTCATATTTTTGCAGTCCGTTGTTTTCAGCTCTGCCTCACTTTTATTTACATACTGTTGCACAGTGGGAGAACAGAGAACAACCAATAGCAGAGCTTAGAAAGAAAGTAACAGTGGTTCTTCTTAAGCTGCAGGTCTCTGACACATCTTGCTCTTCTGCTCAACCTTCAATACTTCCCCTGAAGTCCCAGATGTATTAAGTTCCTTGCTTCATCTTCATACGGGCTTCATACAGTTGTTTCCACCTTCCAGATGCTGAGCCTATCCTCCTAACTCACTGTAGACCTTGCAAGTAGTAGACTACATACAAGTGGTATAAATGGAAGGTGGGCAAAATTGGAAAACAATGGAAGACAAGCTAACTAATTTGGTTTGGTGTCGTTTAGTAGGTTAAACTAATATAACTCAGGACAATGTTTCTGTGTTTCTTCATAAAATTTCAAAAGTGTTCTCAGACTTGGGGGGCAGGTAAAGTACCTGTATTCACATGCACATAAGTATAAGAATGACGTTTAAACCTAAAGCTGTTAATGCATTTTGTCTAGAATGATTAGAAAACAAAGCTAGAAAAATCTTCTGAAGCAAAACATTTCAGTGCTTCATTTCAAGACAGTAGCGAATCGTTGGTCAAATTTGGAACAAAGATACTACTTCTTGTAATAGCATCTAAATTCAAACAGTTAAAAATGCTGTCAGAATTTTCCTCCTTTCCCTCATCCCCTCTTAAGAGCAAATCTTCCCTTAGGCTTAACTGTGGAGATGTTACCATCATCTCCCTTACACACTGACATACCCATGCCACTTGAGATTTAAAGCATTCGCTCCCTGTGGCAGAAGTTAAGATGTGAAATTCTAGCACAGTGCGTTATGTGGGTTGCAGCCGTTTGCTGGTTTGGGAGAAAGTGCAGAACTTGGTTCATCACAGCACAGTTCAGGACTGTAAGCTGGTGATGTGAGTACACATTCTGTGTCTCTAAAAGACAACAAACAAGAAAAGCAAGTCAAAAAAGCACAGCATGGCTAGGCCCCCCCTGAGGGCTGGGCCTGTTGTTTTGGCTTGAGAGGATAAATACACAAATTGCTCAGCAGTCACAAAGATGTTGACTCAGCACTGTTTCAGTTGCTATAATTTCACAGAATTACTGAGGCTGGAAAAGACCTCTCAGATGAAGTCCTGCCTATGGCTTGTCATCACCACGAATTTACTTAATGATAATTTAGATAACCTGAGGAAAGAGTGTGAAGGCATACAAAGCACAGTGAAGTGAAACAAAGACAGTATCAGATCTGGAAACGGAACTCCAGCTTTACGCTTTGCTGGAGGCAAACCAAGGCAAAGGTGTCGGAGACAATAGCTCTGACCACTTCCTCTGCCACAGAAAGGAGGAAAAGATGTAGTGGTGTAGATCTGTAAGCTTCTTGAGAGTTATTTTTCCATTTGTCTACTTTTTTTTTGTTTTGGTATGTGAGGTATTATGGTGGTCCCACAGAAAAGAGTGAAAGATTTGAACTAACAGTGTATTGTTCAGGGAGGAGAAAAAGCGGTGCTGAATGTGAATGTTGCTTGCTGCAGTGAGTAGGTTTAACTTTGAGTGAATTTGGCTGGCCGAGTATGGTTTTGTTGGTCTAGACAACTTGGTGTTGAGTCAACAGTCTTTCAATAACTAGTTCAAATATCCATCTAACCCAAGCAAACCTTCCACTTAACCAGGTTAGTGCACAGATTCGTGCACACTTCCAGCGATTAACTACCTTTAGGAATAGAAATGAATGTTCACAAGACAAAATGGTCACTAGGTAGATCCCATATGAAAGGACAGGCTCTACTGTCAGGTGGGTGTGTCCTGTATTACTTCCATTTTTATACTAACTGAATAGTTGAGACAAATCACAGTAATTTCTTAGTATTGTTTTTTTAATTGTCCACAAACATTATGAATGATGAGACTAATTTGTGGATAACAAGCATTTTCAAGAACCTTATGACTCCATAAAATGCATAAAAGTAGCATCATTGAATGGCCTTTCTATACCTAGTCAGGAGAATACATAGATTTTGTAGTTATTAGCAAAAAAACATCAAGTTAGCAAGTGTGACTATTAGGCTAATGACTTGAATGAGTTCCTTATTTCTAATGTAATTTTTTGTCTGAGAAATAAACTTTTATGTATGAATGCAGAGATTCTTTCTTTTCTTGAAATGTACTCTAAAGGAATGATTAGTCTTATGCGGGAATCCTGTGGCAGTCAGTTTTCTCACACAGCAGCTGACATTATGGAAGTGAATATCTATGGTAATTTATTACAAATTTGCTTAATAAACGGAAGAAAATACTAGCAGTACTCACAGACGCTTTGGTACAGGCCTCTGCATGTGAGCAGTGTACCCCTTTGCAAATGTATGTTACATGCTTGTTTTTTAATGTTTCAGAGTTTCACCATCAGATGCTGACTCCACAGCAAGTGAGCAGTCCAGCGGGAGAGAGACAGGAGAAGAAACTGCCCAGCCATCAGCTGTTGTAAATGAGAGCAAACCACGTAGAGCAGTGAAGAAGGGTTTGTTAATTTTTCTGTCCTTGTGTGCAGATTGAAGAGTAATTTTTCTGGCTTGTGTCACAGTCATTATCTTCTACTGTTTGGTTTGGTGTCTTCTGTTGAAACTGCAGATCTATACATTCCTTCCATTCCAGCAAGCTTTTGAAGCTAATAGCTTAGCAGGAATTAATCTTCCTTCCTTTTCTCTCCCACACGCCTCTATCAAACCTCCTTTAATTTCAGCCTAATGATGGATCTCATGGGAGCAGTCTTGCAGACAGTTACATGGCAGTATAGCTCATAGCAGGACTTGATACAGCATAGGTGTATGCATATAACTGTAACCTCTAAAAAGGGAGATTTGATAAAAGGATACGAGAGGGAGAAAAGTTTTTCAAGTTCTAGTTCAGGTGTTAGAATGACACTTTTAAGCAGGAACAGAATCTGAAAGAGTGTGGAAACTATGACAACACAAAGTGTACTTTCTGAGAGACTTGTGCGTTTAAATGGCTTGCTCCTTGCTTGAGCCTTTAATTACCAGATCTCTGCCTTAAATCATGCTAGTCTTCCTAGTAAAAGTTCTGATACTGGATATGGGGTAAAGGAGTTTGAGATATCCTCATTTGTTCTTAGTATACACATGGCCTTGACAACAGCAGAAATTGAGAATTAAAAAAGTATTGACCATTTTGTGAGCAGTCTTTCTGCTATATTGAATGTTTTTGCACTTACTCCATTAATTTACAGCAGAGATGTAAAGAGGATTGCTCAGGAATGTAGTGCCAATGAAACTCTGATCATAGGGAGATTGGACTAGATGATCTTTCGAGGTCCCTTCTCATCCCTTATGAGTCTATAGAGACTATCTTTAGGTTTTCCTTATGTTGAAGAAATGAGATTTAGGAATATTTAAGACAGTTTATGTAAACTGCTAGCACTAGGGTGGCTTAACAGCAAAATGAGTAATATGTAATTCTTAAACTTTTATTATGGGGATTACTCATGGAAGAGCAAGTGTCATGCAGCAGGCTTTCCTCTGTAAGGAACACGTCAGAAAACAAAGCACAAGTCTGACTAGCAAGTTATATTTCCCGGTACTTCAGCAGGCAGTGTATATGCGATAGGTGGAGTTTACAAATAGAAGGTGCTGTACTGATGGATCTTAGCTTTGCTCTAAGGACCAGAAATCCCATTAATTTAATTTTCTGTCTGGCTTAAAAACTCTGAGCAAGGGTTAACATTTCCTTTTGGTGTAGTAGTGTTAGAAGTTGCTGTGTCTGAATTATTTGGGAAAGGCAGTAACATCATTCTGTAAAGTGTGTCCTTTTAACCTGTCGTGCCCTTACTGGGCCAAATGTGCTCTTTTTTCATCATTCGATGCCTCTAGTTTGGTAATCACAGGGACACGGGAACTGTTTTCAGCGTTCACAATTGGAGGCACTGTCTGCAAAGAGCTCACTGTCCTGATAAATGGCAGATTTAGCTCCCTTTTTGTGCAGCTGAGGCATGACACTTTGATCCCAAGTTCATGCATTTCATTCAAAAGCAAATGCAATAATCTTACTGCTGTGTTCCTTTCCAATTGCCATTCCAGCTGAATTATTTGTAGTAATTACTGTGTTGTCTCTTCTTTTTCCTTTATGTTGTCAGGATCAAACAGAGTGGGTAAGTAACCAGAGCTGGTAGTTGTGTACCAATATGACTAGAGGTACTAGTGTAGCTGTGATTATATTTTAAGGGTGGAAGGATTTGTCTTCAGAGTCTGGAAAAAAAATTGAGCTATTGAAACATAAAAAATTCTCAGTAACACAAATTATAATCATCTTCTTTAGGCACGTTTTTCTAATTTCCTCCCAATTCTTTCAAATTATTGAGAAAAACATCACTGTGAAAGGAGCAAAATGGAGGCAGCTGTTAGTCCTGAAACTAGCTCAGTGTAAACAAGTTAGGGATACTGTTAAGAGTTAGTGTCTTAGCCGGAAGCCCCAGGCAAATACAGGGTACCTGCAAAGAAGCACAAAGAATTTTCTCATGAACAGTGGTTTTCTGAGACGCAGCAAAGGTGGGGCAAGCGTGCCCTTTGATAGCAGTTTCCATCTTTTAAAGCAGAGAAGAATGGACATAAGGTTGTCTTGGGTTTGTACAGGTAACTAATAAAGTCATCTGCTGCATCCTGGAGACATAATCTACTGGGATACAAAGGAACTGTGTAAAACTGATACAAAACTGCATACACTAGCATAAATCAAATACCAGTGGGAATCTTCAGCAGAAGATTTTCATGGACTCTTCCCAATTTTGGATTAGGCTTTGTGCACCTTGGTTTCTGTGTCTCTTGTATTTCAGAACGGTGCAGGAAGCAAAAGCCTTCCTCTCTCTCTCCTGACTATAGCGGTTTTCATAATAAATCATAGCTTCCTGCAGGGCAATTAAATTCTCCGGTGTTTCAATTCAATCAGTAGTTTCAACCCAGAGAACGGTGACAGGCGTTGATCCTGACCTGTGACCTGTATGAACTAGTTCTGCCCATTATTTGGATATTAATTCCTCCGTATTTTTTTTAGCCTCAGTTGTCCAGATTGATATCAAAAACCCATTCATGTAGAGCACTCTAATTAGCTTTATAAGGAAGATTTTATAACTGTGGACTACAGCGTAATAGAAGAACTTGGAAATGAGACACAATTTTTATTCACTCTGTCAAAAGTCCTAAAGGAGCTCATTCATGTGTTGAGTCAAAAAACATTCCTGCTTTAGGTGCAAGTGTGCAGCACCGCACAGTTCCTGGCTGTCTTATCTACTTCTGTCATGGTTTGTATTTATCGATGCATCCGGCATATGCATACGGTGAGGGTTTTAGGGTCANTGTATGCACGTCTGTCCTGCAAAAGAGTAACCAATGATGCTATGAAGGTTCTAGCCTTATCAAAATTAGACAGTGAGATTTCTGGACAGTTGTACAAAATGAGTTTTAAGAACCATTTCAGCTAAAAGGCCTCTGCCAAGCACTTGTTCACGTACGTAAGGTAAAGGTTGTTGATGAGAATTAGAAAGTTGCAGAGTGAATGCTCAGCATAACTGAATATATTGAACCTTGCAAATCAAATAATCTGAAAAAACCATTAAAATTTTGTGTTGGAGGTCTGATCTTTGAAAGCAGCTGTTAGATTGATAGGTTGGAAAAAATGGCCGATGTATGGGGAGAACAGGAAAGGTAGATGCAGAAGTTGATTTCGATTGCACTGCAAGACCCTGCCGAGTGATTCACACTTACCACTTAAAATATATCTTATGCCCACCTCTGTGAGAGGTAATGCTTGCGTGCTTCTCGACAGAACTTAAAAACAGAATTGTGACGATGATGTGGCAAAGACCATGGAATTAGCTACAGAGAGGAGGTTCTATTTCATTTAATCTGTGTCTTGCAAAACACGTGGAACACAGATCTAGAGTGGGGCTGTTTACCTATTTAAAAACACTTTTACAGGAAAGTCACATTATATGATAATTGATGCATATAATTTATGAATGTGCATATTTGACAAGGCATTAAGTTTGAGAAATATGAAACACAAAATTTTTGCTTAGCTGGCATCCAGATGGCTTTCCAACCCAGAAGTAATGTGCTGTGCATATAACAAAGAGTACTACTCACTCTCTCCTGCTCTTTTCGTGCTAAAGAGGGAAGCGAAGAAGCCATCATCTGCTCTGAACTTGCAGAGAAGATAGTATTCATTTCCCTTCTGAACCCTATACCTCATTAGTCACAAAGAAATGCCTAACTGCAAACCACTGCAGTGATTCTACAGCTTTGAAGTCTTCAGAGGGGGATGACCTTTTTCTGTTGAAGGGATTTACACACTGGACCAGGGCTGCAACGTTTAAGTGTATTGGTTTCCATAACACCTTTTGCTGATTATATTTGAGTTGGTTTAACCTTTTCAACAAATTACAACTAGTAGTATCTGTTCACCTGGCTTATTACCGCGTGAACTGTTCATCCTGTGTCAGAGAAGAGTGAGTGCTTTAAAAGCTTTAATGAGTCAAACATCTATACAATTCACTGTGCTTTGTGTGAATTTCTAAAGATTTTTGGTTTTACTAGGGCGCATATCACTTAAGAACTGCATTTTACAGTGAGACATTCTATTACTCATTTGCATCTCCTTAAGTACTGATAAGGGGAACCATTAGCAGCGTGTACTTGAGCAGTTTTTTTGGAGTAAAGAAGGGTGAGATTTTGGGAGACTACAAATGCCAAGAGCTTGACTTAGAGAATTAAGGAATGACAGCTCGCTCACCGTGAGGAAATGTTACAGGGAAACGTTCATAATTTGCAAATCACTGGGTAAACTTGTTGTATTGCTAAATCTGAATCGGCCATAAAGCCAGGCAAATTAAACACAGAGGAAAAACATGAAGTGATCTTGTAGATTATAACATCTAACTGAGATAACCTTTGCAGCACTGCTTCACGCTGTATTTGTTCTGGTGATTTAGGACCTCCTCAGACCAGCAGTGGAAATGAGCAGCACTCCTCGGCCTCTATCTTTGAACATGTGGATAGGATGTCACGTTCCTCAGATGCCAGCAGACGAGTCCCAAGCAAGATCCAGCTGATTGCTATGCAGCCAATGGCAGCACCTCCAGTTCAGAACTCTGTGCTTTCTGATCGAGTAGCAGAGACCAACAAAATTAATAAAGAGGTATTTTTAAAGCACTTTGAAGAAGATTATGGAGCAGCTCATGCTGAACACACTCATGCAGCAAGTGCAGGGCAGCTATGAGATCAGGGCCAACCAGCTTAGGTTTATGAAAGACACATCTTTGAATCTGATCTCCTGTGCCCACTTGACCCACCTAGTGGAAAAGAGGAAGGCTGTGGATGATGTTTCCCTAGACATCAATAAAGCATTTGACAGTGTCTTCTGCAGCATTCTCCAAGAGAAGCTGGTGGCTCGTGTCTTAAACAAGTTTACTCGCTGATGGGTAAAAAAAAAACCTGTGTGGATGACTGAGCCCGGAACAGAGTGAAAGCAAACTGGCAGCTGGTCAGAAACTGTTCCCCAGAGCTCAGTACTGGGACCAGTCTTGTTGTAACTCTTCGTCAATGGGCAGCAGGTGTGTCGATCTGCTTGAGGGTAGAAAAGCCCTGCAGAGGGGCCTGGACAGTCTGGATCAATGGGCTGCGGTCATTTGTACGAGGTTTAACCAGACCAGGTGCCTGGTCCTACGCTTCAGTCCTGTCAGCCCCCTGCAACACCTCAGGCGTGGTGTAATAATGGTTGGAGAACTGCTCAGGACCAAAAAGGACCTGGGGGTGCTGACTGACAGTTGGCTGAGCATGAGCCAGCAGTGTGCTCAGGCAGCCAACAGCATCCTGTCCTGCATTGGCAATACTGTGGCCAGCAGGACTAGAGAAGTTATTGTCCCACTGTACTAGTGAGGCCTCACCTAGAGTATTGCATTCAGTTTTGGGCACCTCGGTGCAAGAAGAACATTGAGGGGTTGGAGCGGATGCAGAAAAGGGCAACAAGGTTGGTGAAGGGTCTGATGAGGAGTGTTTGAGGGAACTGCCATTGATTAGTCTGGAGAAAAGAAGGCTGAGGAGAGATTGTATTGTTCTCTACAATTTCCTGAAATGGAGTTGTAAAGAGCTGGGGTTCAGTTATATGGGACATTTAGATTGGAGGAAAAACTGCAGTGGAAGAGTGATCGAGTATTGGAACAGGCTGTCCAGGGAGGTGGTGGAGTTGCTATCCCTGGAGGTGTTCAAAACCATGTTGATCTGGCCCTTGAAAATATGGTTTAGCAGGCAGGGTGGGATTGGGTCGATGGTTGTACTTGGTGATCTTGGAGGTCTTTTCCAATCTTAATGATTCTGTGTGTTTGTGGAGGACTGTATGCCCAGCCAAGAGGGACGTGAAAGGTACTCATTTCTTATTATTAGCAATTTCTCATTTTCTGAGGGGTTAAACTTTTCAAATGTATGGGAATAGTTTTGTTTTCATCCAGAGATTGGTGACAGACTTCAGCATTATTGGTCAAATGCATCTCTTTTTCCAAGCAAAAGTGGATATAGGCTGTACTGATTGGTCTTATTTTTCAGAGCAGTATCCCTTCTGGCATACAGCAGGAGGTTTTTGTGTTCCTCCTGACTTCTGTTAACAAACTGGCACCTCTAATTCTACCTGCTGTGCTGGCAGTTGTATTGTGTATAATAGTACATCTGCTAGGGGAGTCGATGGGGTGTTGCAGAATAGCCAAGAAAAAATTGGTGTGTTTGCAAACTGTAGGATTTATTCTAATCCTCCAGAGATTTTGAAGAGGGAGTGAGGGGCAAGCAGGAAGAAGAGGAAAAGTTTAAGGAAAAGCAGCAAAAAGCTTTGTTTGCAGAAAGTACAGATGAAAAATGCAGTTTGTTTTTTTCCCCCACCTTTAAGATACAAACAGCTCTGAGGCATAAATCTGAGATTGAACATCACCGCAATAAGATTCGTCTTCGTGCCAAGCGCAAAGGGCACTATGAGTTTCCAGTGGTGGATGATGTGGTGGTGGTTGACTCCAAAGAACAGCACAGAATATATCGAAAAGCACAGATGCAGATTGACAAGATCTTGGACCCTGGAGGCAGTGTGCCCACTGTCTTTATAGAGCCCAGGAAGAGGTAAGGATGTCAAAGACGGGAAGAAACAGTTTTCTTTCGGTGAGGGTACATCAAACTTAAACTTGGAAGCTTTCAGAGCTTAAAATCATTTTGGCTACTAGTTGAATTTGAGTTATCAATGTGAAAAGGTTTGGACTGTTTCAAACATTGCTGTTTATTTCAGTGTATGCCAGTGTGTTCTCAAATTCTTTACAAGTTTTCAAGGGTGAATTC
Organism: Upupa epops; assembly: GCA_013397515.1. Lineage (NCBI taxonomy): Eukaryota > Metazoa > Chordata > Aves > Bucerotiformes > Upupidae > Upupa > Upupa epops. Next base: position 63,300 of record VZRI01007439.1, on the reverse strand, counting down.
TGGATAAATAAACCCAAATGTATGAGGACTGTTTTAAAACAATTTGGTATTTGGATGCATTTATTTGAACAATTCCTTTTTGGTGTAGTGAGATCAAAATTGCAGTATAGGCACTAAAAAAGATTACACTGAAAATTTAAACTTGTGGAAACCCTTGAACAAGTTAAAAAGCATGAAGATTCTGAATTGTAAAGGCAGATTCACAGAGAAAGTCTTCCCTGGGCTTTCTGTAGACCCTACTAATTTGGTCCCAGAGCACTGGTACCCTGTAGCTGCTTTTGCACTGAAAGTAACCATTCTCCAGCCTCCTGTTCCTCAGCTCTTTTACCCGATACTGTTAAACCCAGCAGCCAAGCACAAAGCCGTGTTGGCAGTGCAGTCTTGTTAACCTCTGCAAATGTGTCAGGATGCTGGTCTGGAGATCTGGAAAGGCAATGGTGTGGGGCTGGAGCATGGACAAGGATAAATGTAGAAGGGAGGTGACACTGGAGAGGGTTTGAGGGAGGAATAGGAGTTTGGAGAGCTGCCAGTGTGACTAGGAAAAGCTTGAGGCTAATAGAACTAGCATGAAAAACTGAGAGAAGGAAATAAACAGTGCTGAAGCAAAGATGATTCTGAGGGAATAGGCAGAGGAGTTTAACCTCAAATGGGATGAGAAATAAAGTTATAAAAAGAAATGTGATTACCTTTGTCTTGTTTGCTTTTCTCTGTGTGTTTTGTTTTCTTCCTGTTAAGTTCTCGTGCAAAACGTTCTCCCAAGCAGCGCCGGCGACATCAGATTAATGGTAGTCCGACTGATGCAGAAAAGGACAGGTTAATCACAACTGACAGTGATGGGACATACAAAAGGCCTCCAGGAGTCAATAATTCTGCGTATATTGTATGTATGTCTCTTGAATGACAGGAGTGTTCTGATAATCGTAGTAACAGTTGTGTAATTAGGAGGTTTTGGCCTTCTGACTACGGTCTATGTGGCTAGCTTGTCACATGTAGTTGGCATTAAAGTGAAACATGGATTTCATTGGCAGTCTGTCAGTATTATTAAGCAGTAAAATTCTGCTATGTATTCCTTGATTTTTAAAGAGTCCAAGAACCAAAACCTTATTTTTATTAATGCCACTGTTAGGCACGTAGAAGTGTGCTCGACATCTTCCACAGTATATTGAGTACAATTTTACTCCAGTCCAATTTGCTGGATGTTGCATATTTTTGTTACAGACAATTTCATCCATTGCTCTCACAGAGTGGGACTCAGTTCCTTTCATGAGAAATTTCTCATCTTTAAAATGTAGGAATTAATTAAAGAGAAACATGTCTTTTTGCTGCAGGAACTCAACACCATTATAGTTCAATGCCTTGAAAATTATTTTTGTTTGCTGCCTAATAAAGGCAAAGATTCTGGAGAATGCTTCCGTTCAGTCATATCCCTGTCACAAACTGTATTTAGACATGTTTAACCAGTGCTGTTACTGGAAACTCCTGGACAGTTTTTATCGTGAAAGGTGGTTTAGCGATTTTTTAGAATTTCACTGTTAGCTGCATACAAAGTCAGGTGACTACGGTGTTGATTCTGCAGTGCCTTCAAACAAGAGTGGGATGATTTTAATGTCATGACTTATCATCTGAAGCTGTTCAATTAAGACATGTCACACAGCATGCTCAGCTCCTTTACTACAGATGCTAAACAGTACTTGGAATGCTAAGTTCCTGATGAAATAGAGGCTTTTAGGACTAATTTTTGCAGTCTGCATACACTGGTAAGAAGGAGCTTTGATAATAAGTCTGCTGCAGAGTGTATTTAATTTCTTGTTAGTGATGAACAAGCCTCTGTGGTAAGATCCCAGGCAGTAATTGTGGTGCATGCCTCAGGTATTGCTGCTGTGAAACACTTACGAATCCTGTTCAGGTGATGGACTCAAGGTCAAGTTCTATGCAGGTAACGACTTAGTTGTTTAACAGCGCTCTTTGTGGGTTTTTCTAGGAGGTAACAGTTGCTTAATATTACTGCTGATGTGTGGTCAGTTTTAAACTAAAGGCCGAAGTAATTTCCGGGAGCTGCAAAAACTGTAGTGAAGTCAAAGATGTAGATTGAGCCGATTGTCTTTTCCTGATTGTCTTTTCCTGGATGGAGTAAATGCTGTCTGCTTGACTCCTCTGTGTGCTTGCAAGCCACAAGATTTCTGTTACAGCTGACTAATTCCTATTCAAAGCTCCACTGCTTTGTCTGAGATCAGTCTTTCAGATCACACCGAATGAATTATTTGCACAACAGGTGTTCTGTATGTACATGGAAAAGTGGGGAGGGAAAGGGGCAGTTTTCACTAAGAGCTGACATTTGTCCCACTTGCCTCATTGTGGTTCTGGCAAAGAAAATGTTTCTCAGACCTTAGAGCCCACCGGGGCCTTGGAAGCTGTACGGTTAGGTCGTCTTTTTGGCTGAACTTTACCTTCTTTCTGTTCTCTTCAGTCTGATCCGGACTTGCCTCCTGAACCTCAGACATCATCTTCAGCTGATCTGGGAAAGTTCCCTGGGTTGCCTGCCCACCCAGTCTCCCAGTATGTTCCACCACAGCCATCGATTGAAGAAGCTCGCCAAACCATGCATTCACTGCTGGATGATGCTTTTGCACTAGTGGCTCCCAGCAGCCAAGCAGTCAATTCCACATCTGTTACACCACCCGGGATCTCAGCAGGGCAGTCGGTAAGTAATCCTGCTTGGTCAGGTTGGAGAACCACATGTTCCCCCAGTGGGGATCACCTTATGGTCCTGCTCAGGCAGTAGACAGGCTATTTAATGTGAGCCATACAGATTTGAAAGGCCTTTTTGGGCAGGTGGTTATCACCAGTTGAGCCTCATTCGCTGTTGTTGTGGCCTTGCTGCCAGGACTTAACACGAATGTGGCAGTTTCTGGAACCAGGAAAATTGAGAAGTAACTTTGACAAGATGGTACGCTTGCAGTTGTTTTTTAAGCTGTTTGGATTCTTTTACCGAGAGAGTAGTTCTTCGCCTTTAGCATAAGTTTGTGATTGTTCTTAGTGATGATCTTTCACAGATCAGTCTTGTTACGACCAAGAATAAAACTTTATGGTCTTTAAAATCTATAGACGTGCATGCTAGTTCGTACTTGGAAAATGAAAAGATAATGTATTGTGGTTTAGGTAATATTTTTCAACAGAGTATCCAAACGCTTTCAGGAGGAGTGGGATAGGGAATCATTCTATCTGTGTACAATTTGTTTGGTATTTTATGGAGCGCTCAAACTCCACAGCAGTTCAGTGCAAGCTTCATAATGCCATTGGACTGTTAAGTGTGAACCACATTGTGTCTCTGCTGCAGTCTGGTGCTGACAGAGATACAGATTTCCAGAGGTACAGCTAACTCAAGCTGAAGCTAAGTAGACATTGAGCAAGCCTTTGTTCTTCTCCAAGTGACGGAAAGAATTTCTGGAAGATACTTGAGTTTCTGATCAGACTGAGGAGACTGGTGCTCCACTGTGGCAGTGATTCCCAGATCTTCTTTTGCTTTTGGATTTGTTTAACTGAGCTCTTATGTCTGCAGTCAAGTCACACATACAGGCCTAGTGAACTCTTCCATCACTTGAAATGCTGACAGTGGATTTCCCAGGTTACGCATTTTGATTGTAATTTGAAGTTTTTTTCATCCATCTGACAGAGATACGTGGAATTTGGAATGACTCCACCAACAGCACCAGGTCTCCTACCAAGGTAGCATGGTAGAATGTATTTGATTTGTTTATTATTTTCCTTGAAGTTCCTCCATAGTTCTTACTGGCACCGGTATGTTGTTATGCAAAGTCCTGTGTAGATGAGAAACAATGCAAGTCCAGATTCATCCTGTGTAATTTGTTTATGCAGACTGAATTACACGTGCATGCTCGATAGAATCCAAGCCTCCATTTGAGAGAGATGTGTTTCTAGCCCCTTGACTATAGAGGGAACCTTCCAAATACTGAGTAAACCACTGAATTTGTAGAAATCCTGAAACAGTTACTCAGGTGCATGTAATTCTCCCAATAATCTTGCTTTCGTCTTGCTGTCATCAGTTTTTCTGTAGCCTCACCCTCTTTCTCACTGCCAAAAGCTTTCAGACTCACAGATTTGTTCTATTTTTAACCAAGTTGACAACAAATCACACAGCAGAAATCCTCACAGAGCAATCTTGCTTGGCAAGTCCGATTATAAAATTGGGAAGAAAGAACAAATTTTGCCTGTTCTCCTGGCCTTACTGTTGGATAATCAAGTAAAGTTGCCCAGATGACCATTAGTTCCACACTTCATGCCTGTGTTTTAACTACTCGTGAAGTTGGACTCTTGAGTCACGGTACCTGCTGTGGTCAGACTTGTCTCACACTGCTGCAGTCAGGCTGCTGCCGTCAGAGTGGTAAAAAGGTGTCATCATGTTGCCCTCTCATTACCTGTCCTCTTGCGGCTCACTGGTATCAGTGTCATTCATTACATTTCATCAAAAAGTCTTCACTGTCTTGGAAACTTGATGATAAAGAACTTTACCTGCTCTTACACAACCTCATTTAGAAAAGGACTAGCTAAAAATGGAGAGGGTTCTATGGACATTTTCTTAGGCTTTTGCTGTAGGTGACAGCTTTGGTATGGGTGGAGCATACGCTTGATGACACACAGTATGACATGCAGTGTATTTGTTGTAATTCAGGTTACCTTTAAAAATAGGAGTTTGTAACTGTTAACCCTAAGCATTACCGATTGTTGCTGAGCTTTACCTTTGTTGGTCTGTTATGCATATAGGAAAGATGTGATAAATTAATCATGAGAGGGTTATGACCTGTGACAAGAAACCTGAGCCAAGATAGTATCTTTGTTCAAAAGCTTGTCGGCTGTTGTCATAGGCGTTCTGGATTTCTGTAAGGTACAAATTAATGGCATCATTATTAATCGTTTGGATGCTGGCTCTGTCATGGTGCTAGCACGTTAACAGTCTACAAGGTCAGTGACCTTAACAGGAAGAATTGTTTTAAATTTCTGTTAAAATAGAAGGCTTTCTACAGCTTGGTCAAGACAAGACTTCTTATGATTGTGGAGTGAGCATTATGCTCAAATTCAGATAATAATGATAAAGAGATTAATACAAAAGTAGCACCAATTACAGCAAGGAAAAATAACCTCAGGTCAGTATGATTAGATGGTACATACCTATCTCGTGGTACATTGGCTGAAATATTCAACGCTTGTAATAGTTGGTGACCGTACTGTTCCCTTCTCTGTACAAATGCAGTCAGTGTCTTCAGTGGAGTAGAACCAACCCGGGTAAACAAAATTAAATGTAAAAGACCTAGGTCACATAGGAGCTAGGCAAACAAAGACACAATGAACAGCTTTTACCAGAAAATTAATATTGCATCATGCAACAGAGATACTTAGCCAGGGTGGGTTAGTGGTGTAAAATTGATTTGGGGGGCAGTATCACCCCACTTAACTAAATAACTGGCGATTAATTGTTTCGTTAATGTGCAGAGATAAATGGAAGGCTGTATGTTATAGATGCACAGTTGTATCCCAGTTTTTACTATTGTGGCAATCTGTCTTTAAAGAGTAGCTGTATCTATTAAAAAGATTGATGGGTTGCTGAACATCACCTTTGAAGTACAAACTCATTAGCAGTAAGGATATACTTCCTGTCCTCTGAAAAATTGGCACAAAAATACATTTGCTGTTGTGTTGTGAAGTTTTCTTCAGACAACATAAAAATTTGAAGCTTTGAAAGTTTCCTGAAAAACAGTCAGAGCACTTGATGAAATAATAACTGGTCATGAAATACACATGTAATGCAGTCTGCATGGATTCATTTAAACCAAAATTGTACTTTTGATTATCAAGAGAGTCCGTTCTGTTGCAGAGTGAGCAAGTCTTGTTTTTGGGTGTTTTTTTAATTGAAGATGTAGGGGCTTTTATCCAAAGAGAAGACTAGATTTGTGAACATTTTTTCTCTGCCTTGGTGAGACTGTAACATGTGACAAATGGTTGTCAGTAAATGCGGTAGAGTTTCTAAGTCCTGTTGCTGTGCATTGCAGGTCATGAAGTAATTATTTTCTTTAACATTTAAATGCATCATAAAGTGTCATTGCATGAGTTGGATGTTGCTGTTTCTAGTCAGGCAATTCATTTATTGTAATCTTTAGTCCTTACTTTCCCGCAGGCAGAACTTTGGGCCAGGTTTTCTTCCTCCTGCAGAATTAATGCACCCAGAGCAGCAGCCACCTGAGGTGCAGTATTCCTCCAGAGGGATATACTCAGAGGAAATGCCATCAGTGGCACGGCCAAGACCAGTCGGAAGCACTGCAGGTAAAGTTTATTTAAGTTGAACGTGCAACTGAAATAACTGAATCTTTTCCTTACCTGTTCTTACACTGAGGTCACCAGTAAGACACCGTTTTCCTTCAATTGTTATGCTTGAAATGTGATCCTACACTGCCACAAAAGAGTAGAGATGACAAAGTGATCCACAGCACCTTGAAGAAAAAGGCAGTGATTTGCCACCTTGTTAATATCTTTCAGGTGTTGATTATCACACAGTGTATTGGAAAAATACCGTTATTTAAGAAAGGAAGAACAGTAGGTTGTTTCAGAGCGTACGGTGTACGCTAACTTTCCCCACACCACCATTTCTTTTGTGTTAAGGGATGAGCTAACAGATGCATCCCCTATCAGTCTGCTAAACAGCAATTATTTTCCATGCTTTTCAGCATCTTTATTTCTCACTCTTACAAATTTATGCATTAAGCAGGATCTTATAGCTTTTGATGGTATTATCTCTTGTTGCTGTCCCATATGAAATCACTTTGCCTGGTTTGGTGGTGAGGTGATTTCCATAGTGCTCATCAGTGCTGTCATGAACAAGATTCAAACATCACACAGCAATTACTCTAAGAATAGAAGATTAGATTCTTATGGAAATGCAACAGTTCATTTTCTCCCAGACAAGTGTTTTCCTCCTGGGGAGTTGAAAAAGACTGGAAATGCAGTCATGCTCATGTCAGAGTCTTAGCTTTGATAGCTGCTATCCTCTCCCTGTAAGTGTTAAATGAAAGAGAATGGCAGAGATGTAGTGACTGTTGCAGTTTAACGATTATTGGTTTATTGTCTGATTTACACTGCTCTCTAAATATTCAGATTAATTCCTGTTCTCCAGCATAATTAAGTGCAATTATCAAACTTCAAATTAGAAATCCTTCAGAGGAAAATAGGAAAGTGACCCAGCTGTCTGTCATGTAAATCAGACTGTTGTTTTTGTCTTTTCCTCCGCTTTTGTACATACGCATACAGAGCTTTCTCTTCTGTGCCTGTGAGTTTATTACATGTTTCTCATTTCTAATGAATAATAAAATAAAATAAATTGTATTTCCCTGTGGGAGTAAATTTGGTAAAAAGGAAAGCTGGCATGTTGCTACACATTTCTGGCAATATAATGGTTGTGGCCATCCTTGCATGTGTTTGAAAGCAGCAGGAGGGAAGGGAAAGGAAAGGAGGAGGCTAGCTTTCAGGCTGAAAGGAGATACAGTGTGTTCTGACCTCCTCATTAGTCAGCGACAGCATTGTTTAATATTTAACCAAAAAGCAGAGCTGAAAGAACCATAGTCTTATATAGTCATGTATGTGTTTTTCTGAAGGATTGAATAGAAAGCAGTCTGGAGAGTTTAGGGTCTTGCCAGTGTGATGTGAATAATGTGTACTACAGGAATGAATGTCTTCTTTCCTGCAAAGTAATTTACATGAAAGCGTTGCCGGGACTCTCAGCAAAAGCTGTTTGGAAAGGGCTGTCATGTTTTTGGAATGAAACATAGTCTGTGTCTGAGATGCGTGTATCTCAACTCTTTCAGTGCAGCAGCAACAAAAAGCATCACACTCAAATGAACTGCGCACAATGCACAGAAGTTTTCCTTCTTTATTCTATACTGACAGCCTTCTTTCTGCTGAATTTATTTTTAATTAATTGTACAAAAACAGAGCGCTGTTTTCCTCTTGTCTCCTGCTTCCAACAAAGTTTTGTTGTCATTTGTCTGCCCTACAAACTGGACTGTGTATAAAGATATAAAAACAATATTTGCTTTTAAGGTTCTCAGATACAGCACCTCACTCAGGTGGGAATTGCTAGCAGGATCGGAGGTCAACCAGTGGAGATCCCCTCAGGCAGAGCAGGGCATGGCCAGCCGGGGGGGCCAGGGTGGCTGCAGTACCGTGGAGAGGATGAATGTGCTAGGCGAGATGCAGTGAGTACTGTGTTACACATTTGCATAGTTTCTGAAGTAGTGATATGTTCGGGTTTTTTTTTTCCTGCATTACTGTTCGGAACTTCCCCCCCCCTCCCCCGGAATACTTTCAGTTGCTTCTCTGACATTCTTAGCTTTGTTCCTGGAACCCTCGCTAGCTCTTCTAAGTTTTGCTTGTTGCTCTTTTGCCTTTGCTTCTCTTTTAACTGCTTTCTCTCACTTTACTCTAACCTCTTTTTTTCCTCACTTGAGGCCTCCACCCATCAATTGCAGTTCACACAGTTCTGTTTCTGAGCTCCACCAGAGGTGGATACTGCTTTCCATTTTCTTCTTTGAAATATGCCTCTGTATTTTTGAGATCATTGTAAGTAGAAAACGTTAAATTTTTCCAGTCTACTATCCTACTTTGTATTTGTATAGTTCTTTTGTCTTCTGTATCCATACACAACAGCAGAAGTCAAGGCAATGGAGTAAGGTACATTCTCATAGGTAACAGTAGCAGTGTTTCTAAGCAAGTTACTGTCCTAGCCTGAGTCAGCAGGAGGTGGTAAATCAATATGCTTTTGTTTCACAGTGTTGCCTAGTTCAGCCATCGTGGTTTCGTGTTCTTGGCAGTGCTGCTTCTAGAGGTTGATGTTTCTGACTCACAGTTGCCAGCCTGCAGTCCCTGTTTAATGTACTTGTATCCTGAAGCAGACTGAGCTGTGATAGCTTTATTGTAGTACTCTTGAGAGCAAGAGCTTTTTGTTCTTTCTCAGGCTTCTTTGTTTAAACTGGTTTCTTTCCTGGAGGGAGGGAGGAAGGATCTCATTGATTTGCATATTGGGGCACTGTGTGCTCACACTGCTTGAAGATGCTTTGCGATATTGCACGATGTCAAAATGGCTTTGCGAAAGAAAATGCAACAGGATGTGCCTGATCATTAGATTTTAGTGAAATTGAGCTGCCACCACTCCAAATGAACTTGAGAGGAGCAGCATAATAGAATGGAGGTGAACTGTATCGATACTATTCCAAAATTTTAACAGTCAAAGCCAAAAGATATATTTACCTAATTTAATTTGCTACCTGTGCTTGGAGCTTGATTTCAGTTTGCATCTAAACAAGCGCTTGCATGAGAGATCACAGTGTCTCTCCTGTTCCATTTTCGGATGGTTATCATTCATCACTCCTCATAATTAGTCTTTCATTTCTGAAAATGACCTTTCTAGATCTGTGGGGCTATCCCTTCTGCCCACTAAGTGCATGTTCAGCCGTTGCTTCCTTAATATTTTATTACTTGAGTCACAAACATATGACTAAAAATTCAGTTACGGACCCATTATCTGACATGTTTATGCAAACACTCGGTTTTGGCATCAGTTACATTGCACATCGTTCAAGAATTCGTGGCCCAAGGCATTGTGGTTCGGTTGCAGTTTGAAACTTCAGTCACCATGCTAGATGAGTTCATGTCATCTCCATCCAGGTTGATTTTTCTTGTAACTAATCAAGAGGTTGAACCCTTCCTCAGCTTTGACAAAACTTACTGCTCACTGGTTGCTCCAGCTAGTGTGTTACTGCAGTGGGATTTTCTTTGTTTTTTTTTTTTTTAAAAAAAAGCAAAAGGGGGACATCATGGACTACAGCTGTTTAATTATTGTTGCCATCTCATTGTAGGACAGCTCCCCACCTGCCTGCGCACTGTTTTTCTATAAGAAATTTTCTATAAGAAATTTCCTCACTAGGAAGGAGTCACTTCACAGAACTCTAAATTTGTCTTTCCTCCTTTGGAAAGGGAAGTTTGACTTAGCGATGGCTGTGTTCCTTTGGGTGTGGTATTCAGCTGATCCTTTGCAGTCTTACTGTTCCTTCGTTTGGAGCAATTAAACCCTGTATTTGGGAAGTTTGGCTCAAGAGTACTGTCACCCACACCCTCAGGAGGGCTGTGTGTTTGTGTCCCTGCAAATGGCCCTTTTCCTCACAGATTGCTCAACTGTTACTCCTTCAGTCAACACCTGATTTTCCTCTGGCATATGGGGTCTCGCTGGTATTTCTGAAGCCAAAGCTGGTGTGAAAGTTGCGGTCACTTCACCTTAATTCTCCCTTCAGAAGGGCTAGGCAGCCAAGATAATGACAGCATTTCCTTAGCTGACACAAAACTCAATATTGAGCAAGTGATCATCTGAGCACACCAGAACAAAAGAAGCCTGATTTCTTAGACACGTCTAGGGTACCTTGTGTATCTTTACCTTCCTGCCAGCACCTGGTATCACCACCTCCTATCCATGTGCAGTCCCCAGTAGCAATCTGCTGTTCTCCATGTCTCCAGTGTTTTCCCACTCACACTCCCCTTTTACTCTGTTTTTATACTCCAAGTGTTCACTATAATGTCACTAAGCCATCTCACTATATTTCACATGGTCTTTCGTGTCCCCTTTCTGTCTGTCCACTGTGACATATGTGCCAGTTGACAGGTCCAGCTGAGCACAGCCTAATTTGGCCTTTCTGCCTCTCAGTAGCAGATTCAATGATAGCACAAATAAGGTTATGTCAAATTAGATGCCTACTTTTGGTGATTTTTATAATATATATCTGTTCTTAAACACATACATTTGTATTTGTACTTCCACTTCAGTTTAAATAGGCCACAGAGTTCATTATTATTAGATAGAGATTAACATGAACAGTGAGAATCATTCCTTAAGAAGATTCAGTGAAGACTTTTTTTTTTGTCAATTATTTTGGGCTTCTGCTAATTGTACAGAAGCTTCTATATTAGAAGTATCTAATTTCTAGATACAACATCAAACTATATGTTGTTAAATATATGAAAAGTTGATGTGTATTTCTGTTAGTAAAGTAATGGTTAAAAAAAACAGCAAAAAATCTTACAACCTTTTTTTAGCCTTCTTATTTGGCTGCTGTAGTTTAGTGTGGGATACGTTTCTATACCAACCTGGTTTTGAAAGTTCTCAGGCCAGCTTAATTTTGATGTTATATACTACAGAAATACACACTTTTGGTTTTGTGAGTTACTTAAGAAAACTTTGGCTGTTTCATAGCACTAAGGCTATCAATGTGGTCCTCAGATATTCTTCCTAACCCCTTGAGAAGCCAGAGCTTATTCAGTATGAGATAGCTCAACCATGTAGTGCATGTTATTGTCAAAGTAACCTAAATCAATTTAGGTTGCTGTTGATATTTTTTTGTCGCCTCTTTTCTATAAACCCGCAGAATTATTCATCAGGTTTGCTAACTCTAGACTGTAAGCATGAATTAGTTTCAGGTTTCACTGCCAAATGAATAACTCTGAACAGTCAACAGACCCATTCATTCCTTTCTGAAAATGAACCCGCCTTCCTTCCATAAGGAGACTGAATGTTACTTGGAAAATCTTTTCTACTTGTTCTTCTGTTAAAGCCTCTTTTCCTCTTAAGCTCTCTCCCCAGATTAACTGTGGAAATAATGAGCCCTGTGCATGAGCAGCTGGAGAGTCAAAATCTATTATTAGCTCCGCTTTATACAAAATTACTTAGATTTTATGAATTTATATTAGAAGAAATGTTTAGGAATATAATCTTGTGCATTTTTGCTTTCCCTGCACACAGCCACCACAGACACTCAAGGTCCCCATTGCCTGCCTAGGCTCTGCTTTGTTGATCTCTTCATTCCCCTCTGCCTCACTCCCAAAATCCTTTTCCAGCTGACCCTTTCTTCCCTCATCATGTTGCTCTCTCTGCTCCTGCTTAAGCCTTATCCACAGAGAAAGTTATTGCTCATTAAATTGTGGTGACTGTGGTCTGATCTTGCTGCAGTTGGCTGCTCCTCATCCACAACACAGACCACATGAAAGGGGATTACGCTGCTTTCCTCTCAGTTGTGCGTTCATAGCGTGTGTGTTCAAATGCTTTGTCTCATGGTTTCTTACAGCTGTTTCTCAGCCTTCCTCAGTGCAAAGCAAGAAGAAATCCTCGCGTTAGGGATGTCAGCTAGAATACAGTTTTTCCAAAACGTACCTTGTTTGTGTTCGTACTGGAAGGTGGTGCAGTCTCCTAGCAAACTGTTACATTTGAGCTCGGTTTAAGTGCAAGCGGGTTTTTGCCCAGATAGACGAGTTCATAAACTGGATTCTGTTTTCTTTCTTGTTTTGTTAGAAATGTATGTGACTGAACCAATGCAGAGTTAACCCCCTTCTACTCTAGAACAGTGATCACCGCTAAACTGGGATAGCGATTCTCAGATGTGTAAAATAGCTGTGGAGTACAGAAAAAAGAATCTTTCCAATTCGCATTATTTTCTCCTGCTGCTTCTTCTGTTTACCATGTCTTTCTAGGCACTGGTCAGTCAAGGGGTCCTCAGAAGTGTACAGGCCGAAGCAGCANAACTTCAGTTTCTAACCGTAACATAGATTAGATGGTGGGTCAGACTTTTTAATGGACACTCAAAAGAGGCTTTTATAATCCGTGAACTTGAGGCAGTCCAGCAGTGTAGTGCACACGTGTTTTGCTCTCCACTCCCCGAGAGAAATCACTCGTTTATACAACGGAAGAACAGTGGCAGCAGATAGAAGCATCCCCATGCTGCTTTCTCTCTGTTCTTCACCTTTTTGCTTTGTTGTATTTTCTGGGATTGTCGCAGTTGTTCAAAAAGTACAGTAATACTTTCTACCTTATTCCAGATGCATATGCATGGACACCAAGAATATTCCTCCTCACCAGTATTCCAGATGCCGAGGACTTCAGCCAGGCAGCCTTCAGCACCCCCTGCTCAGCTTCCACACAGCAGTGTTCAGGGCCAGGGCCTTTGCTACACCACCAGTTCCACTGAGGACCTCCAGCCAGGTCACTCTTCAGCCTCTCTTATCAAAGCAATTAGAGAAGAACTTCTGCGACTTTCTCAGAAACAGACAACAGTGCAGAACTTCCACAGTTGATTTAGCATTCCCTTGCAACCTTGGTTTGCTAGGTATCTGCTTCCTATGGAAGCAAAGACTGACCGGAAATCAGCAATGTTGCTCTCTCGAAAGAATGAACTTTCACAGCTCTGTTGACAGCACTCTGGAAACAAAATGAAAAAGGCAGCAAAATGAGGAAAAATAATAAAGTCAGGAGAGATGGGAGACAAATCATCAGTGTCATCACAAGTGAAATTAATTTATCTGCTAATATTCAGGTGCTCCTCTCCCTACCCTCATTCAATCTAACAAGTAAATAAAAACAAGGGTCAAGAAGCCAACACTTGAGCAACAACAGAAAATCACAGGCAGGCACTCCAAGCTGATGGACTCCTATTTCTGTGGAAGTAGGTGAAGATTTGAATAAACCAGGATGCTATTTGCAAGAGGTTACAAGTCTTCTTGCCTCTCCAGTGCTTGTGGGGAACTCTTCTGCAACATTACAGACTGTATCAGCTCAAGGGTTTTGAAGGCATGATTCCACATAAGAAGAATCATTTTGATTTTTAGGAACAATGGGACTACTTAGAACAAGCCTCCATGAGCTACATGTAACAAACTGGAACAATAATTGTTTTAGCTCCATGCTTTGGAATGGAGCTACCCTCTGCACTCTTCCTCGTTTTCCTTCTGGTGCTGAAGCCTTCATCTTCAATGTTTGCAAAGTGAAACATTTGCCTCACATAACTAGAACTATCTGTAGACTCCTTCAGGCTGGCAAAACGAAGCGAAGTATCCAAACAGAAAGGGCTTGGTATTTATTTTGTTTTTAAATTACTGAAAACTGGGAGAGGAATACTTAGCCACAGATGAATTTGGGGAAAATGTGTATGTGTATCTCTAAAAAATAATACTGAATAACTATACGTTCTTGCAAGACCAGCGGTAAAACGTTGCCGCTCTGTGGTTTGCTTTGTGGACAGAAGTCAAGCCAGCCTGACTGGTACAGGGTCACCAGCATTATGTTATAAATCGATGTCCGAAATCATTGCTTCTGTTCGGATCTGAATAATTTTATGAACTCAGTAACTATTTAGGGTATTAACATAGGCTTAGATTTGCGGTTTTGAGACAGTTTCTATATTTATACTTGTTTCCACTGTCCCTTTGCCCGAAGGGTAAGCGTTATCCCCATGGTAAGAATGGTACGTGCCATGGAACTGTTTGTTGCTGTTTTTTCCCAGAGTTTTAATTTAATATTAGCTACAAATTTACTAATATTTGGCCATTGCATAACTGTAACTGACGTAATATATGCGGAAGTTTTACTTAAGTCATTATTTGTTGGAGTGCATTTATTTTCAGATCAGACTGAGCTAGCACTAACAAAGTAGCACAGAGATACAAGATAGGCTCGGTGTTTGAAGATTTGGGAGCATAGCCCTAGAAAAATGAAAATCAAAACTATTTGGTGCTACAGTCTATCTCCCTCGCCAGCAGACGGTAGTTGTAAGAGGCCTGAGGAACAGTAGTCTGCCAAAGAGATCATTGGGCAGTTGATCGGGTTGAGGCTATGTTTGTCTCACTCACTGGATTAGAAAATGGGATTAGTAAAATACAGGCGTGTAACACTGGTGTACATTGTGGTTATCTTCATCTACCAAACCTGTTCCTGACTCCAGTGCATGCTTCAATAACTGTGACAAGACTAACTCAGAGTAAAAGAAAAATAGGTAGGAGAAGCACCATAGAAGAACCTTGTCTACCTTGTTTGTGAAGTGTGGGCATAATATTCATTGCCAAAGCTCAAGCTAGGAAGCAACTGGCTGCTCACTGATGTGGAAGTAAGGCGGTACATTTCCCCTCTTTATTAGAAAGCTATGTTGTTTTTGTCTTTACTCATGGTGATCTAAAGGCTGTATGAAATTGTTTTGAAGGTCTTGCTGTAGCAAATCAGCCCAAATTAATTTCCATTCCCTGGGCCAGTACTTAAAGCCCTCGTGAGCACTGTTTGAGGTTTGAGTGGTCAAAACACCAGCATGGTTGTGAACAGCAGTACCAACAGGTTATTGTGTTTTGAATTTTTTTTAAGCTTTGCTAATCACTTATAGGATAAAAATAAACATTTATTTTCTGCCCAGCGTGTAAACATGAATGTTGCTGATGCTATTGCAAAACGTCAGGTTTTGCGGAATGAAGAGCGTACCAGGCAATGTTCGTTCGGACTTTTTGATAATGCTTAAGTTCCTTAAGTGTTCCCTTCTAGCCCACATCCTTCTCCAGGCTCATTCTGTCATGAGGTCAGTCTAAGCCTGTGCTTAAACTATTAGCACAGGACTGTGACTTCATTTCAGGAAAATGTGGGTTTCTAGAATGTAAGGTCATTGGCTGCTAGTTCCAGCTATTTAAGAAGAAATAAGAGTTTTGAAAGGTAGAAATACTTAAACCATTTCTCATTGAATTTAGCTAGTGATAGTGGTGCTATTGTGATACTTTTTTTTTTATGTTTGGAAGGAATGTCCTTTTCTCTGTCCCAGATCTTTCAAAGAACATAGGACACAGGACACATGTTCTGGTAAGTGAGAGTCTGATGCAAAAATTCCTCTTTGAAAACTTAAAAGTTCATGGGGCAGGGCAGTATCACAGTAATGATGAGGCTGGAAAAAGACCTTAAAGATCATCCAGTCCAACGTAAATCCAACTAAACCAAGTAAACCTAACATCTAACACCTAGCTCATGCCACTCAGCACTTCATCCAGACTAACCTTAAACACCTCCAGAGACGGTGACTCGACCACCTCCGTGGGCAGCCCGTTCCAAGTAAGTAAGTAAAATGTAAGTCAGAAATCTCTTGTTTGATAGTTATATTCTCAAACTGGCTGGAGACCTGATCCACAGTTCACAAAAAATGGTTATGGCACAGGCTGTAACTTCACGTAGTAAGAAAAGCAACGCCTAAGGCATCAGTCTCAAGGATGGTCATAATGAGGGAGATCCACACTGATTTTCTGCAGCTGCGGGAAAAGCTGGGCTTTTCATGTGCTGCAAAAGGACTCTGTGGAACGCATGTGCCAAAATCTGTGTTTCCGCTTGAGAATTCAGGGAAAAATATCTGTAAGCTTCTGTATCCCTGTGTGCTTGAGCTTTTTGCCAGTATTTTTATTGCCCTATTAAAGGGTGGGGGGACCAAAAGCTGTTTTTCTGAAACTTAAGATATCCCGAACGTAAGTATCAGTTAATGAACTACCAGTTTCTGAAAGCACTGATCAGATGAGAAGCTGATAGGGACACAGAAAGCTCTTGCCAACAGTTACATCCATTTCCATGACTGAACCATCTGGTTCATGAAGTCCTTGGGCTCTTCTCTTTCTTGACAATTGTCCTTGACACATGTGTTTGTTCCGTGATTAGTTTGACACATAGAAGAACTTTGCGGGATGAAAGCTGTGTAAGTAGCTTGTCTGGTTTGCTTTTCTTTTTCATGGCCATAATGTTGACCTCTAGCCTGCTGCTTCTTTGGAGCAAAATGAAATTTTACAACTGTTTTTCATACGCTCAGTTTGAAAGGTGAGACATGTTTCAGTATGATAAAATATTCTCTACCAGGACAAGGCTATGTTTGTGGTCCTGTCAGTGGCTGCACAGACATGTGACTCAGGGAGGAAAACCTTGCTTTTAGGAGGAGTGGACTGCATAGGTGCTGGACTCATACTCTGACATACACGCATTTTGCAGCAGTAAGACTGGTTTTGCTGTCTGTCCCTTAGCACTGTATTGTACTTGCAGTGGTTTCACGCATAGTGGTTGGAGAACAACAGCATCACCTCTGCACACAAAGGTGAGGTTGGCAATATGTTGGCTCCCCCATATCATCCACAATTTTTGCACGCACACAAATATATAAACAAATTGATTGCCCATAAGTGTGTGTTCCTAGCAAGTGCTGAAGCCAGCGTGTTTAAATTAGATCGCTGACAGCAGGGTTGTAGTGTTGTATTAGGAAGGATCTGCTTGCAGGGATCGTAACTTCCCCAGAACCAAACCACCTGACTGTTTCACAATAACTCACAACTTGAAAAGCACGTTAGATGGATTACACAAAGGAGCTAGTTTTGTATTGAAGTCCTCATAAAGTCAGCTGTTGTGTGATATAGAAGGTGGAAGGAGTTGTACTCATTTTTTAACGTGCCACATTCTCCCCTTTTCCAGCATTTACGATTTTTTCAGCTCAAGATAAAAATGGGCGTTCCCGTCCCATGCCTTATCTAGCAGTTACTTAACTGTGCGCCACTCCTTGAAAAAACCTTATCTTAGCCAAGAGCTTTGAAGTGGTGGGCTGAAGAACGTTTGTGACTGAGGTGGGAACGTGTTGTGGGCTGTATTTTACAGCAGTGAAGAAATAAATGGGTTTTTAAAACGCTTAACAGCTGTGTGATGTTTTCTGAATACAGACATAAAGCTGACGATTATTAGAAGGATATCAGATTGTCAGAAGGCAAGGCACAATAACCAGGTCTCCAGCTTTCAGTGCACTAAAAAGAGGTAACTTAGTACCTCAGGAACTTCCCCTGCCTCCACTCAAACTAATTCTGTAAGACAACCCTGCTTCTCTGTAGTAATTCACTGTTTGCAGTGCTGGTCTGTACAAGTGAGCAACAGCCCTCATCAGTGAGACTCCCAAAAGAACTGTTTAGATTTGCCTAGAGAAAAGTACCGGCTTTGGAGCGCTCAGGTGTGGAAATGAAAATGCCGGTTGTGATGGGCATCTTTTCCCTCTTCCTGGTACATTTTATTTAGAAATGGTGGGGGAGAGCCCTAGTGATGTACTCTGTTGTGACCAGTCTCATGTCATTCCTGGGTTCCCCTGCCAGTAGGTCCTAAATACGGAAGAGTCAAAGATCTGGAATGCAAGGTTTGTTAACACCGATGAAGTTTTACTGCAGATTTGCAGTATGCTGGTGTATGTGCACTTGAGCACTTGAAAGGTGGGTATCACTGTGGAAGTGAACATCCCTTGAAATGCAGATTGTGTCAGGAGGAGGACTGTAAGGACAGAACAAGCTCAGCCTGCACCGATATGATTGGTAGTTCAGATCCAAATGTTTGCGTATAGTCCCTGATCACATCTGCGTGACTTCCGCTGGAAACAATTTAGTTGCCCTTATGCTTTGGAAGGAGATTTTATCCTTCAGTTTTTTTTAGTAACAGCCTTGAATGCACTTGGCGAGATGTGTCTGGCTTGGTGTATGAGTCCCAAGGTGAGTTAGTTACTCACTTTGAGAATAAGAAACTTGAAAAGCAAAAATCCTTGGAGATGGAGTTGCACTGCATTTTTAAAGAGACTTTCTTAGAGTTGAGCTGCTAACCTGTGAACCCCACTAAAGACTGGGGGGGGGAATGCATTCATCCTAGAAAAAGTACAGAACGTTAGGGGTTAGAAATGACTTCTGGAGATACCTAGTCCAGTAGTTGAGCTCCACTGCACAAGAGGATTCATCTAGGGCAGGCTGGACAGAGTCACATCTAGGTGGGTTTTGAGTATCTCCAGAGGGGAGACTGCCACCACTCTGATGGGCATAAAAGTACTTGTTTCTATGTAAAGCTGGAATGTTTTGCCTTGATTTTGTGTTACTTTCTCTTGATACTCTTTGCATTTAAAATGTTCGGTTTCTCTGTAATGGCCACTCCTGTTTACTTTTGCCTAGCTCTTACTCCATTACTGGAAGTTTATGTTTAGGCTGTTAACATCTTGCCTTAATTGGAATAAAATGTTGGCACATTCAAACAAATGCTCTGAAGAATCTTTTGAAATGAATGCTAAACCTCTGTGGATCCCTGGCACGGTGGTTTTCAGGTTCAGTTACAGTAATCCTCTTATTTATTACATGTAGAGCAGGCAAAGTGTAATGAGAATTAAGAGAGTATAAAAGAGACTGAAAGATGTAAATAACTGGTTTGCATTCCAAATTACACCCTAATGTTTGTACTCCTAAAGAGCTCTGCCATGTTCTCTTGAAAACTTTGCTCGAGGTTTCCTTCCCAAGGCTTCTCAGAAAGTCACTTCTCTCATCTAGGCTGTTGGAACCACGGTTCTCTGTGCTCTGCATGATTTAAAGGCTGTAGCTGGATGATGTCTGTGTTTCAGGGAAATCTCTTTATGTTGAAGAAGAACGAGTGCAGTATTGCATTTGGCAACGCGTGTGCCGTTTTGGTTCTGAAACGCAGATCTGAAAGAAACTTGACTAAAGAAAAAAATTTTAAAAGTACTGCAATAATAAAAGAATAAGGAGGTAACTGAAGGAAACGGGAGAAAAAATTGTGGATTAGCCACTATCAGTAGTACTTCAACATAGGTGCCAAGTGTGATGCAATGTGGATGATTTGGGCGTTGACAAACTCAGGGACTGATGACTGGATTTGTTAGTTCACACGATCCTGGATAGAAACATTTCTGGTACATTGCCTTATGTTTCCTGTGGAGCAATTCTTGTCTAGCGTTTCTGTGGATGAGTTTGAACTACATGATAGTTTCTGTCTTCAGGCTTGATGATGACACCATTAAACAAGAACACTTCTGAAATTCAAGCCAAAAGGTGAGGGCATCTCCCGTGTTGAATATTTCTAGATGTGCAGTCGAGTATTTACATTACTGCTGCATCCTCCTGTACTTCACTGCCATGTGGAAGAACACTGCTGGGATGCTGAAAGCCAGACTCTTGCTTTTACAGATTACAACCGTGAGGAAGTTGTCACTTCCTGCAGAAGGCATTGCTGACACAACATTGCCCTCCTGCAGCTTTGCACTTAAGAAATGCTCAGCCCTACTGCCAATAAGAATTATTGAGTCCTCTTTATTTAATGATGAAATGACATCTCTTTCCTAACATTATCGCACACCTAAACAAGGTGTTAGTAGAGCTCAGCCAAAGCATGGTGACATCTTTATGTATTTCAGAACCACAGAGCTGCCACATTAGAATTGTATGTTGTTGGACTGATTTGGTTTAAATATATAGTTTGTTGAAATAACACAAAGGGGAAACAGTCTAGCAGAGATTGCATCGAAGATGTCTTCCTTCTCTTCCTTCATACAGATGAAGCAGACGAAGCTGTAGCAGTACTTAACTTTTGCTCCAGTAAGTCACACTGAAAAATTACATTGGCTGTGTGTTTAATCGTGTGATCTGGAAATCGCCAACTAGGAAGGGTGGTTCTTGTTCTCCCCGTGACTCACCAGCCTCAGCTCTGTATCTTGGTGTCACTTATTTTTGTCTTGATGATTAGATAAATCGAAGATACTAGAAAAGCCACTGATACTAATAAATACAGTTTAGTGAAGAGAAATAATCAGAAAACTTGCAGAACTATCAGCATTTAGGGATCAGTTTGATTTCCAGCTCCCTGCTGGAAATGGAAGGAAAGGGCGGCCCAAGTATTGGGTTGTTGTGGCCAGCATTGGCTACAGCTGTGGGTAGGGAATTGAAATGAGTATTGAGTAAATAATGAATAATAAAGGCAAACCTGAAATAGGCAAATAGGTTGGAAGATATGGCTAATAGCACAGAGGCAGCAGAAACTTTAGGAGTCAGGGGTTAGCCAAATGCATTCTGTATGCTTGTCTTAGAAAATAAAGCCACTCCTGTGAAGTAGTTGGAGGGTGACACAACTGTTTGAGCTGATGCACAGACTCAGTAGCGGTATGTGACAGTTCTGGAAAATGAGATCAGAGGAGCAGGGAACAAGAACTGTTGGTAATCATAAGGGAAAAGCCAAAAACGTCTAGGAGGGTAGTACTGCATGAAACTCAGCCCTCAAGCGAAACATTTCAAAACGGCAGGGGGAAGAGCTGCTGAAAGAGAGCTCGGCTCTGTATGGGAAGGGTGCTGGCTTTCACCTGTGAGCTGAGCAGGGGAGGGAAGGGGAAGGGAGGACTGCTGTGTGCAGATACCTGCTGCTGGGAGGCCGAACTGGCAAGAGAGACCTTTGATCGCACCTTGCTGTTGTAACGGCTGGCAAAAGGGGTCTTTATGTCCCTGGGCATCTTTTGCGTAAATCGGGTTAAAACTTGCCCCGGGCCCTTTCCATTCCCTCGGGTGGCAAACAAAATTGGCAGGGAGACTTTCGGAGAGATTTGGACTGACTAAACATGGATGGCGTTTAGTTCACATCATTTAATCCTTCAACGATTAGAGTGAAGGCCACCATGACAAACAGGATGTGGGGTTTGGACTGAGTACTGTTTGATGGTTTCTGAGACTGAGCACTTTTCACCTGTGAAACAGAGATTATTTTCTTTTCCGGAGGAATAAGTTTATTCTGGAAGAGTTTCATGCCAGCAAGACTTAGGGATCCATTAAACTTTGTATCTGATAGGAGAACATAATGGTTAACCAGATGGGTCGCTAGATTTCATACCTTCAAATTGGTCAGTATAGAATCATCAGGGATCAGAAGGGACCTGGAAAGATCATCCAGTCCAATCCCCCTGCCACAGCAGGATCACCCAGACCAAGTCCAGGCGGGTTTCAAACGTCTCCAGAGAAGGAGACCCCACAAATTCCCCCTGGCAGCCCCCTCCAGTGCCCCATCACCCTCTCTGGGAAGAAGTTCTAGAATCAGTCATGCTTGGAAGGGACCACAGGAGCATCCAGTTCCAACCCCCCTGCCATGGGCAGGGACACCCCACCCTAGGTGAGGCTGGCCAGAGCCTCATCCAGCCCGACCTTAAACACCCCCAGGGACGGGGCCCCAACTACCTCCCTGGGCAACCCAGTCCGGGCTCTCCCCACTCTCACGGAGAAGAACTTCCTCCTCACATTAAGGCTAAATCTCCCCATCTCCAGCTTTGTTCCATTCTCCCCCCTAGTCCTGTTGCTGCCTGAGATCCTAAAAAGCCCCTCCCCAGCTATTTTGTAGCCTCCTTCAGGTACCGGAGGCCACAATAAGGTCACCTTGGAGCCTCCTCCAAACTGAACAGCTCCAACTCTTTTGGTCTGGCCTCATGGGAGAGGTGCTCCAGCCCTCTGATCATCCTCGTGGCTCTCTTCTGGACCCGCTTCAGCACACCCCTCTGCCCCTCAAAGCTGTGTTTTTTTCCAAGCTGTTTACAGACCTGCGAGACGATATTGCATTGTTTACCCCATATTTACATTTAGAAGATTATTTTGAAGTTGAGTTGGAAAGAAGCGCTTTGGGAAATACACGTTTGATTCTGGAGCAGAAGCCTTCAGCGAGGTTTGAGTTCACAAAATACGTGGATATTGCTGATGCCATATAATAAGGGGGGTCAGGAGTGTAAGGATGAGAAGGAGGGGAGGTAGTTCTTGAGAATGTCTGCATTTCATTCTTTGGAGGTACATTAAGTACAATAATGTTATAAAACCCTAGTTTTTGTAATGGCTTTATCAAAATTCTGAGTACAGAGCACCTTTTTTAAATAATTTAACCTCTGTCTTTTCTCTGTGTTTTGTGCAGATGGGAAGCTTTGGTACTCGGCAGTTTCCATCCCTCTAGTGATTTTGCCGAGTGTAATCATTGTGAAGTGCAGTTGCTTAATATGTAGCTCATTCACTAAAACCCTAAGGATAAAGGCACTGAGTAATGCGAGTCATTAGCAAGCAGTGGTATCTAAAAAGATGAAGAGTCACCCACAGAGTACCAGTCCATTTACACTTGAATCAAGAATCTAAGAAATCGCTAGTCAGGTGTGATTGGTGTCATCTCCAGGCAATTTAAAGTAGGTACCCTGGAACGCTCTTCTGGTGTGAGCAGTGCCAACGCTCTGTGTCCCTGCCGCTGTTTGTTAATGAGTCACTGAGCTTTCCCGGGAACCGTAACGCGTCTTTTCCTTTCCAGACACTACAAGCCTTCGTGCCTGAAATTCAGATTTTTGTTTTTTTGTCCAGAAAATCTGAGGAACTGTTGTGGTTTGATCAGCAGTTGTAGGGTTCAGAGTGTTTTTTTCAGTAATACTTACATTTAGCCATTCAGCTTTCAACCGTTTCGCGTTTCTTTGTACTTAAAAACCCTGGAATCATGGAATGTTAGGGGTTGGAAAGGACCTCCAAAGACTGTCTAGTCCAACTCCATGCCAAAGCAGGATCTCCTAGGTCAGGCCACACAGGGCTGCATCCAGGTGGGTTTGAAAGTGGCTAGAGGAGGTGACTCTGGGCAGCCTGTTCCAGTGCTCTGCCACTCTCATGGTAAAGAGAGGTAGAACATCTTATGCTCTAACTTATCCCCATTATTGCTTGGCCTATTCTTGGGGACCACTGAAAAGGGACTGGCCCCTTCCTCTTGACACCCACCCCTCAGATATTTAAAGCCATTAATAAGATTCCCTCTCGGCCTTCTCTTCACAAGACTAAACAGCCCCAGGTCTCCCAGCCTTTCTTCATAGAAGAGATGTTCACGTCCCTTCGTCATCATTGTAGCTCTCCACTGAACTCTCTGCAGTAGATCTCTCTCTATCTTGCATCGAGGAGCCCGGAAACGGATATAATATGCCAGGTATGGTCTCACCAGGGTAGAGGGGGAGGAGAACCTCCGCACGGGTGTTACACATAAATCATGAACTGGAATAGATTTCTTCCCTATCTCATTTGAGAAAGGAACTTTTTTGTCCAAAGAATGTGACTGGGCAATGTACTAGAAACGAGCGGAGCGTTAACGTTTCACAGTATCACAGGTCAGCTTGGCTTAGTGACTTAGGCAGGGGCAAGATTAATAAATACAGCCAGCACTCAATTCCTACCAAACATTTGTCGTACAGACTGCACTGGGAAAAATGTCTTTAATTTCAGACCAGCACAAACAACCCGAGACATTCCATAACAGAGTTTTCACTGTTATCAGTAAACAGACTTTAAAATACCATGGGTAAGGGAGTGAAAAGGATTCTGTAGTCAATGAGTTACATCCACTTACTGATATAACCTACCCTATAGCTTAGTAATGGATCTGGCAACGCTGATCCTCCAGAGTATAACTGTATTTGCCCCCTTCCCTTTTCAAAGTTAACTGGATGGTCTTAAAGGAGTAAGTTTTAGACTGCTAACTGGTCCCTCAGCATCTCATTGCTGCTGGCACAGTGCCAGTCAGCATGAAAGGGCCCAGGGACAAGATTTTCTGTGCACTGTGGAATATATGTCGGGGCTAACAGGAACTTGCCTGCGTCTTGGCTGACGGCTGTGACCTGCTATGGAGAATGAAGACCCAGAAGCTGCCCTGCTTAGATCAGTTGTCCTTTGGTTTTTTGCTTAAGGTACGTTCCTTTTCTCTATCGTTTCTTAGGAAGTTTCTTGAGATGCTCTGTCAGTCTGTCTAAACCTCACTCCTCCAGATGCAGCTCCTTGTTGTCTTGCCCTGCTTCAGGCCACCAAATATTTGGGTTCTTCCGGACGGAGTTTCATGAGCTTGTCCACACAGAGCAGGATGAGAGTCAGAAACCAGAGGCTCCAGCCGACAGCTGCTGCAATCCACCCGTAGTCATCCATGCCCGATGGGCAGCACATGGCCGCTTGTGTGCAGAAGTTTACTCCTGGTGGCAAAGAAATGAAGTGAGCTGGCGGGAGGCTGAGTATGGAATGGGTTTCCTTTTCTAGCAGGCAGGTGGGTTGTTTTTTTCTTGCACCTTTTACGCTTTGTTTGTATGTTTCCTGATCTCAGTTAAGGGATGTGCCATTAGTAGCTTCATTTATGTGGTTATTTAAAGGCATCTGTCAAACTTTTTCCATCTCAAGGGCACAGTGAAGATACCCAGCTCTTTGATTGCATCCTGGGTGGTTAAGATAAAAATACCAAAGAGAGTCTGTATCACGGTATTTTGACTGCTTGGGCTGGAATAGAAGCTGATTGCGAGGCATCCAGGAAAGCTGAGGCAGTCAAAACCACCTCGTAGATACATGTTCTGTGTGTTGGTGTGCACAGAGCTTGTAAGCTGTGGAAAGTAAATGCCTCCTGAGTTTGGTGCAGAACCCCCAGCCTCTTTTGTTTCCAGGGAAAAAGCAAGTACAGGTACTGCTGCCCGGTTGCTCTTAGGCATGTCGGGCAGGCCCACGTTCCCGTGTGTTGGCCTTCAGTGCACGCAGTACCTGTCCAGCGCTGTAGAAAGCACCTCTTCCCATAATGAGAGAGATGTTTTGAATGTGCCTAGAAAAGGGACAGGGATGCCTGCTAGCAGTGCCATGCTCGGAAGTAGCATGTGTTGGTACAGGCACTATCGTTTGGGAAGTGCAGTACTGGGGGGGGTGTTCGACATTTGGGGTAATGGGTGACACTGGGAAGACTGTCAGGATCTCCTGTAGCCTGGGACTGCCCGATTAGGGAAGAGTTCCAGAACACTACCCTGAGAAGCTGTGGAGTCTCCTTCTCCGGAGACATTTTAAAACTGCCTGAGGCTGTTCTTATGTGATCTTTGGGTGATCCTGCTCTGGCAAGAGTGTTGGAACAGATGATCTTCAGAGGTTCCTTCCAACCCCTGCCATCCTCTGGTCCTATGTAAGACCTTGTAGGGTGGGGGAAAGAGGTGCTTTTGGGAATCCACTCTGTGCAGACAGGCAATCTGGCAGGAAGCTTTAGGATACCTGAATTAGCTAACAATTAGTTTATTCGTAACTGTGGGTCCAGCTGAATGTACCCAAGGTGGGCATGCTAATCAGAAGTTTTAGAAATGCATCCTAGAGTTTCACCTGCAGTAGAAACCTTGAACAACAGCCCCGACAGAAAGGGAGATTTTTTTTCTGGGGCAGATTCTGTCACCTGTGTAGTAACATCACCCAGCTTTATCATGATAATGATTTATGAAGACTTACTAAGACACGGTGCTTCATAGTCAGTTGTGAGCATGGAGCTGGTTGAAACATTGGAGGTGTCTTCAGCTGCTGCTGGAAACAATGTACAGGAGAGAAGGCAGGTTGAATTAGAAAACCAGTACCAGGCATCAAACATGAAAACATTAAAGCCATTGGCCTTGCAGAGGGCCACAGAATGGAAACAGCTTGGAGAAAGTAAGTGCTTGTCCCTAAACATTGCTGCATCAGGGTGCTTTTTCATCCCACCTGTCTGTAGAGACACGTGCTCTAGCACCAACCGTAAGGAGCAGTTGAGTCACTGTCTGTGCCCGAGTGTGAGCCATTTTTTCAAAGACCTCAAATTAACCAAGCTACTGGGACAAAGACTGAAATGAGACAGTTCAGTGGGATGGGGGGGAGAGCCACGGACAGAAAACTATGTCTACCTCCTTTTGCCTTTAGATAAGTGCCTGTAACTGAGGTGTAACAGAGTTTGGCGAGCTAAGGGCTGAACCCCTCTGTGCAGAGATATCCTCAGCAGATCCACAACTGCCTCAGTGGAAAGCTTTGGCTCTGCTGCAGTCCAGGTGCTGATGTGTCCAAAATGCATTAACCAGCTTAGGTTAGAAACAACTCAAATAAATAAGTGAGGGAGGGAAAGACATGGATGGTATCTTCTCTCTCTGGCTGGCTTCCTACCCAGAATCGGAGCATACTTGTACTCTGGCAGTGCACTCTGACTGATCTCCAGGCCTCCATATCTGTACATGCTATCTCAGGTATGACCCTCCTTATGTCTCCCATGCTTGTCAGCTTCAGCACCTGGCAGCATTCAGGATCAGTTGCAAGGACAACTTCAGGACTTTGGCGTGGGAAGATGTGGGCTGCTGTGGTCCATGGGCATTAATGCCATCCTGTCTATGCTCCAATGCGGCAGGAAGGGAGTCAAAGAATTATCTTCTCCTGTGCTACTGTGAGCAGTACAGTTGCAATTCAGGCAAAGTATCCCATGCCGAAATGGTCCTCAGCTGAGATGCATGATAAATAGCCTGGAGGGGCTACCGGGTTTCTGTTGCATGAAACTAGAGAGGATGTGTGCTGCTGATCTGTGGATCAGATGGAGGCCTCAATAGAACTATTTCTAGGCAAACCATCACTCTGAACTGGTAGTTGGGAGTGTGATAGAGAAAATCGGTTCCGGCTTGGTTTCACTGAACATTTCGAGAAACTGAAAACTCAGGTTCAGTTTCAGCTGAGGAAAACAAAATGGAACAAGATCTTTGACCTAACCTCTGCTTTGAGTTTGATACCTTCAAAGAAACACCAAATGAAATTATGTTGTCCTCTTGTGGTCAGTTGCCTGCTGTTGCCCATCTTTGTATTTTGAGCTGCCTGACTGACAGCAAGACCACATTTTATGGCCACCATCACACTGGAGATCAGTCCCTGTCCAGACTGCTTCAGGAAAGGGTCTGAGTATTCCCCATTCCTCTTTCTAACTCTATGAGGGTTTACTGAATGACCTTGGTCAAGACCGTAATTTGTTTTCTGAGTTAATAAATACCTCACAGGAGCACTGGGAAGAATCATTAAAACCTGCGTGTGACCTGTGGAAGAAAGTGCTGCAGAATTCAGAGTGTTTATGTTTAATAGACTTTGCAGCCTAAAGGACAGACTGTAAAAGTTAACCCATCTTCAGGGATCTGGCGGGTCTCAACCGGTGCTGATGCACAAGTGCAGGCAGCAACCTGATGGGAAAGGAGTGGCTTACGCAGCTCCTGTTTTTGTTTTCACACAGCTTCTTCAATGAAGTGGGTGCCAAAGCCAGATTTCCTGCAAAAGGCTCGTAATAAGAACTAAAGAGGACTATGAAGCCTCTTGAGTGGGATTTCAAATGGGCCCTTGCCTCCATAAATACAGCAAGGCCAAGCACCGGTGGTTCCCTGTCTCCTTGCCATTCAACGGGACAGCCTGCAGGTCAAGCACATTTACAGCAGACCTGTAAATAGGTGGCAAAAACACATTTCAGAAAGATGCTGCAATCAATCGTGCTGTAATTCTCATTAGCATTAATCACACTTTACAGTTTTCAGATGAGACAAGGGACTCCGCTGCATTTTTAAAGAACAAACAATGAATAGTGGGCAATCATTTAGATATTGAGAGGAGTGGGGAAGAAAGGCTCAATACATAAACTGTAGGATAAGAGAAAAGAAATACCTGCTGAGCAGAAATACTGGAACACAGCACTGAAGAAGAGCACAAAGAAGGCAGCCCAGGGCTCACGAGAGAGGTGCCTCATGACGGGGTTCAACTCCCACCTGAGTGACCACAGATCAAGTAGCTGTCACTGGCAGCTCTGGTTTAGCAAATCCTCGATAAGCTCAGAGAGCCGGTGTGTAGTGCAGAGGGTGGAGCAAAGGAGCTTCCTGCTGCCAGGACACCTTGAACTTTCCTGCCACTACAGGATGAGGAAAGAGAAAGGCTATGACCAAAACAGCTCCAGCAGGAGGTGGATACCTGCGCTGAGGTAGGTGGAGAGCCCCTGAAGGTCAAGCCCAAAGGTTTCTCCTGAGGATCTGCTGCAGCTGGACAGAAGAAAGGCCTCAGAGCCAGCCCTTCCTGGTGGGGTTCCAGGAAAATTCTGAGTCTCCTTTTGGTCTTGCAAAGATGATCTATTAGAGTTGGAAAGGAGCAGAGATTCAGGGTAGAGAATCTGTCTCCCTGTTGAGCTTTGATTTTGCATGTTTCTTGGCTTCACGGCCAACCGCCTCAAACTGCCCAACAGTAATGATTTTTTTGGAAGGGATGTGTGGAGGTCTAAAACAGGAGCTGTTGGGTTAACACAGATTATTGGCATGTTTCCTCTGAGAAATGGGATGAAACCAATGGCTTCATGCAAGCTACTGACAATTACCAAGCAGAAACAAGAGCCTATCCTTAAGGGCCTGTGTTGAGTTACAGGCTGGGATCAGTTCAAGCATGGGTCTTCTGGAGAGAGGAAGAAAGCTACTGTTTTTCCTACTCTGTGGGCACAGCTGTGAAACTGCCTCCATCACCCGTGTGCAATGTGATGCCTTCTCTGTGACAGGGGCAGAGACAAGAGCTGCTTCTCACCAGAGGGGGACAGATGCTGGCAAAATGGTAACAGCCAGAGGGCAAGATAGAAAGTGCAGCATTTTGCTGCTTGTTCGCAAGCCTGTTGTCTCTGTTTACTGCTGTCTCTGGCCCACCTTGATGCCCTTGTCGGAGAAAACTGCAGTCATTAAATCAGGGAGAAAGGTGCTGGGACACTTGGGCTCAACAAAAGCACATTGCTGTTTCTCTTCAGCAGTGGTGACACACAGTTTCTGGTGCTCATGTGATATTGAAGCTGTCTAGGACCTGTTCAGGATGTGTAACCATCCAGTGAAAGCTAAGGGGGAAGGTGTCTGGGGAAGCAATCCTAGTGTTTCTAGAAATGATCTTTTTTCCCCTCCACAATGCAAAAATCCACAGGGAGGGACATAAAAGACTTTCCCTGGGAACCGTGGTGAACTGCATTCAATGGGGTGCTGCTATGCAAAACTGGGCGATTTATTTGCTCTTTCTTTGCTTAAGAAAAACCTTGAGGTCAAAATCCACAGCCTTAGTCCTGCCCCACATTTCTGTGGGGTAAACCTGCTTGACCTCCGAAAACATTCCTCTTCCCTCCAGCTGGCAGGATTTCTACAATGCAGCAGGACACGGGAAACCAGAGTTTCCACCTGAAGAAAGGGAACACCAAGCCACAGGTAAAGGCAGCCAGTGGAACCAGGCACGTACACCAACCTCATATCCCTGCTTTCATGTCAACATGTCTCCCAGCCTAACAGTACAGGCTGTGCTGGCTGGTCCACGGCAGCCACCTCTTGCTGCTGCAGGTGTGTATGTGGTCCTGTCCTTCAGGTGACACCAGAGAGCTGGCCCAAGGTGTATTACGGTCTGCTGGCAGTCTGGTTTGGGTGCATGTCCCCAGCAGCCATCGCTCTTGGCCTCAGTAGACACAAGTCATGGCAGAAGATGAGCTGTAAAAATGCTTTGCTCAAAGTTGCTTGAAATTAGCCTATAGGATAATCTTTGTCTCTGCCTCATTCCAGTGTCGGAGTCCTTCCATTTGAGTTTTTACCTGAGCAGCGTGTTGCATGAAAAACAACACTTGACTCTTTTCTTGTGAAAGCTCTCAACTTTCTTCCAGCTCCACCCATCCTTCCTGAATTTGTCACTCATGATTCCTGCTGAAAGTTGACCTGGCAGTTCATTTTGCAAAAATAATGACTGCAGAATTGTTCGGTATGGGGCAAGGTGTATGAGGGGAAATGAGAAGTCAAAACTGCTCTGCTGTTGCATGTATGACTCCATTTGCAATGGAATGTCTTTGAGATGTTAACTATTACCTAACCTTACCTAATAGTCAGCGTGCAGATAAACCTGCCTGTTTCAGAGGGATGATGAAAATGTTTTCCACAATCTACATAATGTATTTCATGTCCAGAATTTGTTCCCTTCATGCTTCAGAAAGGGACTGCTCCAAAATCTCCCGAAGCGATTAACGGGCTGCGCTTGGCTTCAGTGATTTTTGGCTTGGAAATGAAGGCTTTGCTTTATAACATAGACACAATGGCAGCCCTATAAAATCATCCTCTGACACAGATTTGGATTTGTTCCTTTATCTTTTTTCGGTGTCTTTAACAGTCACATTTCAGTCCTGTGCCTTCCTGAGAAGCGATAAATCTCCCCAAAGCTTTTCCTCAGGTTGTTTTCCAGACATGACAGAAACGCCTGTTGTCCTGGTCTGTGAGGCAAAACTGCAGCTCCAGCAGAAACAGAGGCTTCCTCCACTCGGGTTCCCTTTTCCAAACAGTTAACCAGGCAAGACTCTGCTAACTCTGCAGTTAGGTGCCTCTCGTCCCCTCGTTGGCCCTTCCACAGAGCGTAGGACTGCTGGTCGCTTTCGCTGATGAGGATGAAGGAGGCAATACTTGCCATGTGGTACATATTGTACTACAGGGAGACCTCACCCTTAACACATCAGCACCACCAGGTGTGGCTCTCAGGAAGTTATTACCTTTATCACACACGTACGCACTTGGTATAGATATTTTTTTTTCTTTCTGTTTACATAGGCAACGTGTTTGTAATTTTAATTCCAAATGAAAGCTGATTGCTGCTTCAGCCCTATTCCAACTCAGCAGTGATCAGTGTGACGGTAACCAAGCCATAGCATGGTATTTAACTCGGGGTAAAACATGCAGTCCACTAGAGCACGGCAGGGCTGGTACAGCTCTGAGCAGACCAGAGATAAACAGATAAATCTGTTTTCTTCCGTACAATGCTTGGGGTTGGGCCATCTACGGCACTACTCTCCTTTCAACATACCTGCGGTTCTAGTCTGATTAACTGCAGCAATAAGACAGAGCTTACAGAGCTCACAGAGCTTTGGTGAAAGAGAGCTTGAAAATTCATATCCTGTGTAGCCTCCTCAATAGTGGAGCTAAGCACAGCCAAGATACTGGTCCTAGAGTCACCTACAGCTGCATTAGACTTTCCCATGCTGCTGAAAGTGATGATAACCCAGCTGGAGGGGTTGATCATTTGGAACCCCCTTGAGTAATTTCTAGGTTTCACAAGGGCTCTGTACAGCCTTTGAGATCACGGTGCTGAACATCAGCAAGGACGTGAGGTGGTCTGTGCTACCGGTGAGCCCGCAGGAGTGGATCGTTATCCTCCTCTGGTTTTGTTGGTAGCAAAATGTCCAAGTGCAGCTCTAGAAAAGACGTGTTAGGACGGCAGGTCTGTCTGTCAGCAGGTCATTGTGCGTGGTAGTGTGAGCCCCTTTCTACATAGGCTTTTATAAAGATCGAAGAAAGGTTGAGAGTCTTTGTAAAGCTCTCAAGAAATCGCATCATAAAGTTCAGAAACTTAGCTCTAATGCCAATAGAGTGTCCATCCAGGAGAGGCTGTTTTGTTTTGTTTCCCTGTTGATGTGAAGAAAAGCTGCCTAAGATAAAGCTACCTGTGAACAGGGGATTTGATTTTTAAAACTGGGCAAATGGACCAAACCAATCAAACCCACAAGGGTTTTATTCCTTAAATGAAAGAAGAGGTAAGCAGATCTTTCTGTTGCTTAGAGGAAAGAAGCTCCAGCCGTGCCCCTGTGTTTTCCAGTCCAGGCTGGGGTTGCTACTTAGGCAGATGTCAAGCCTGTCGCCTGGCTTTCACCCCATGCTGTCCCTCAACCCCAGCAAGGGAGCCTGAGACTGGCTGGCTGGGCGGCACAAGGCTGATGGAGAAGAGCTGCCTTCGGCTTGCCCAGGCATAGCTGCTGACACCAACAATGAACCCACTGATGCAGCTCCTCCAAACAGCACTTCATCATCAAAGTCATCATCTCATTTTAATAAGATTATCATAAAATAATGGTCTTACTTCTCTCTGCCAGAAGCATGAAATGGGATCTGCTTTTCTCCTCTGCCCATGAAGAAGGGGAGGGAATGGCAAGAGAGATGGCTTTATCCCTCTGTATCCTCTCATTCCTTGGCTAACAGGATGGAGTGTCCAAGCACTCCATGGCTTGCTTGGCAACAAAATGTTCATTGGGTGCCCCTTCTGTTTCCCCTCCCTTGACAGCCTGTGGGGGAGTAATAGGATATAACTGTGGGGTTGAATAAGAGCAGCATCAGCAGAAAACAGAAATAAGTCCTGGCATTATCAAGTGAGCGCAACAGGTGTGTGTAGGGGAAGACTCTGCCTCAGGTTCAGAGGTGGAGGCAGTAGCCTGAGAACTGTTTTATTTTGTTGTGTCAATCTACACCAGTTGTATACAGGATAAACATCAGTATGACTCCTGTTATTTAGCATTGCAACACAAACTGGAGTAATGCCCTTCTTTTCTCACACCAGCTTCTCCACAGCCCTGTGTTGGCAGATGTGCGGTCAATGGCGAGGACTTCACCTCTGCCTTACTGCGAGAAGTTCTGATTTCTTGGCAGAAAGTGCAGGCTTTCATCAGGCTTTGCTGCCTTTCCTCGGTAGCACCAGTGGAGAAAGCAGAGTTGACTGCCACTGGTGACCGGGACAGGAGTAGCACAGTGCAGCCCAAGTGGGTTGCTGAGCAAACATCAAGATTTTAGGTCCACTGGTCAAAATCGCCTCATAATTTTTAATATCTCCATTTCGGGGTGTGTGTAGTGAGGCAGCCGTATTTCAGAAAGCAGTGGGAGCCCTTTCACAGGCTAAAGCTGATCTCACAAAGTGGGGCCGCTCTTCACTGCTTTGAATAGAAAAACCTCTGTGATGACGACCTGCTGCTCCTCCTTTCTTGGTATCATTCCCTTTGACAAGATAATATCCTTTGCCTTCTGGGGTTAGGGTTACTGGGTACATCAAAAAAACCCAAAGCAGGTGTCTGAAAGCATGTCTTTAAGGGGTACTTTACAATTTGCATATAGCCGTGCATTTTCATTAGCTTTAATTTCGAGATAAAACTTTGTACGAATGCGAGAATTAACGGTGACCCAGCCAGCCTGATTTACCGGGATGAAATCTGCCTCTTCTGACTTCTGAGAACCAGGTTTTTGGTCTTAGAAGGGGCCAGATTGCTCCTTGAGCTCTTGCTTTAGCAGCTGAAGCGGGGAAAAGTCTGTAAAGCCACTTTTCCTCACACCATTTACTATTTCAAGGGGTGAGAATCGAGTTCCCTGTCAGCCCCAGGCTAGTGCAGCTCTATTGGCAGAGCCCCCGCCTGGCAGCACTCTCTTTGCTCTACAGCACTGCTCTGGCGGCAGGAGAATCATTAATCTTCCATTGTTTTCCTGCCCTTTCCCTGCCTCCAGTTAGGAAAAATCAATGAGAAACAGCGTAGAAGTTTTCTACCTTCCTGGCGACCGATCCTTCCATCCGGAGCTTACAAATGAATTCTTACAGGTTTATAGCTCTCCGTATCTAGCCGGTTTCTAAGGTTCTTGCTGATTTTCAGGTGGCTGGGGGTGGTGTGAGCTGGCACGTCCTATCTGTTATTAGTCTCAACAAGCCACAGGCTGCTGCAACACAGCTTGCCCTTGTCACAGATCTGCCACAGGGGTTGTGACTGAGCCAGAAAGCTCTGGCTCTTGACCATCCAGAGGTTGTTTCAGGACAGAAAGAATTTACCTCCCCTGGTCCGGACCGGTTCTGACCTCAGAAGAAGAGGGTCGCTGTGACCTGTGTGAGACAGGACAGTTGGCCGGGACTCTCTGTTCAGCACCCTTCTTGCCCAGCTCAGTGCCTGCAGCCATGCCAAACCACAGTCTTGCTGTCATCGCCTGATGGGACGCCGGCTAACTGAGAGGAGAGCTCATCCCTTCCCCGGGAAGAGGGCCTACTAAAAAGGAGCACGGGGGGCTGACAGGTAAGGCCAAGTAACACTTTCTCCAAAGCGTTTTACAGCACCAGGACTGACTCTTCCCGAAACCCGGTGCTGTCTAATGCATTTTAATCTAGCGTAACACTTGTGTTAGTGGTTTCTAAGTTAACTGCTCTTTCCGAAAGGAAAAATGGGGTGGGGGGTAGGATGCATCTCGGTACAAGCATGGCTGGTAGCAGATGCCTTTAGAGAAGCCTCCCGTAGCTGCAGCAAAGGATGAAACATGAACTCTGCCTTCCTCGGAGCAGTGCTGGGAAGGGTTTCTCATTCTGTTTTTCTTTTTTCTCTCATTGTAAATCAGGATGAAAGCGAGCCTTCGGTGTTTATTTTCACTGATTACCAAGGAAAAGCAGAACCCTGGGTTTGGATGGTTTGAAGCAGTTCAACTAAGATATTTCCAAATATTCTAGTTTTGTTCTTTCCTTTCTAAGCTTTTAGCATTTTTTTATCAAAGTAGATTGCAGGTTTAGAAAAACAGACTGCTTTAAATTAGTCTCTTCGTGCTTTTCAGTCTAAACAAGTTAACAGATATGCTGATGGTATTTTAAACTTGTTGAAAAACTTTTGTTGAAAATCTTTTGTTGAAAGTCAGAGCTAGGGGGTCTTTTGAAGCTTTACTGTCTTTTTCCTGTGAGGAATATAGCTGGCTGTAAAATATTCAACCAATTTAAACATGATATCATTACTCAACCCACACGTGTTATCTTCTCTTTTAACAAGCTACTAGTTATCGTCATTCTCAAAATCTTAAATCATTTAGTGAATGGGTCCAGAGACTAGGACAAGGACAATTCACAGGAAAACACAGAAAATACAGATTTTTATAACAGTGCTCCTGTTTAAACAAACCTTTAATACTTTGCGAAGTATTCATCTCACATTTAAGATAAATCTTTCACATGTTATGAAGAAAATTATTAGAATCCACATTGGAAAAAGCATTGCAAGACAAAGTTTGTGGAGAAAGAGGTTTAAGGACAATTGATTTCTCATCCCTGCCAACAACTAGAAGTGCAGTTACAAAGAGGTTTGGTTTTGCTGTTTATAAAGCATACGCGTTCTGCAAACTTAAATGTGTGTAAGAACCGTATGTGCCTAAAAGTTTTTATCTGAGAAATAATAATTACTGTGTTTGTGTGTTCCTGTTGACCTCGTGCAAAACCAGTGACGGGAGATTTGCCTGTTCATATTAAGCAAACTAAATAATAAGCATATAGACAAAAGGAACTCTGTGAAACAGGTGGTACTTCATGTGTCTTGTGATAGAAACTATCCTTTACGGGGAGAAAATTTTTAAGTCTGTTCTAATTCAAACCAAACAGTCTCTTCTTTCCCCCACCCCTACATAATGTGCTTCAGATGTCTCCAGATCATGCTACCAATTAATGTGATAAATCCCAGTCAGGCGTCTTTCACCCACCTAACCGCAAGGTAAAAATAATGATTTTTAACTCGCTGTGTTGTGGAAGACAAATTGAGGACTTCAGAAGCGTAGGTTCCAAACCCTAAATAAATGCGGTGTTTTGAAGCACTTTTGGATGCAGTGGTCAAGCTATTTGCCCATGATCTGTCCTCAGGCACCAGTGGGACCTCTCTTTCTCTTTATCACACTGTTGCATCTAGAGCTGCTCTGGTGGGACGAGGGGTGGTTTTTAGAAGGTGAAGATACCCTTTTGAAGGACATGATGGGCAGAACCGGTCTAGCTCGCAGCACTTGGCGTAAATTATTTTTATGTTTCTGCAGTGCCGTAAAGGTTGGAGGAGGGTGTGCGAAATGGCCTCTGTCTTTCGGAGTGAGGAGATGAATTTGATGCAGCTCTTCCTGCAGGTGGAGGCTGCCTACTGCTGTGTGGCTGAGCTTGGGGAGCTGGGTCTGGTCCAGTTCAGAGATGTGAGTAGTGACTGGCTGGCATGCTGAGGTGTGGGAGATGTTCCCCAGGCTGTACTTTCCCTTCCCTCAAAACATCTGGGGAAGGTGAACCTGCGGGGTAGTCAGAATGCTCATGGTTAGAGGAAGACTTCCCCAAAACTGATTTAAGGCAATCACCATGCCAGAACCTGGCCTATCCATGAGTCCCCATCTAGTGCTTTGAACACCTTCTGCTCAACCTTAGAATGATTCCTTCCACCACCAGAAAACACATCTCTCCATGAGAGTTCATCTCTGACCCCTGCTGTCACAGCAAAGCTGGGTGGAAATGAGCCTAGCATTAAGGCCATGATATCCTTCACTGTAAGGAACCCCAAGGTATTGCCTGGCCACCGGGGAATCCATAAGTTGCAGTAGTGATGACCTTCCTCACCGCAGACATTTGTTTTCTGATGTTAAAAACGGGCCTGACAGTGTGCTGCCTCCAGCCCCAGGCTTATTTTCCCACCTGTTTTTAGCTGAATGCAAACGTCAACAGCTTCCAGAGAAAGTTTGTGAATGAAGTGAGAAGGTGCGAATCCTTGGAGAGGATCCTGCGTAAGTAAATGCCTGTCAAATGCGATCGGCTTCCTGCCAACTAGTGGTGCGGGATTTATTTCTTTAAGTGCTCTTGTTCCGTGTTGCTGAACGAGTGGCAAAACACTGTTTCCATCCGAGCCCCTGGAAATGTTTTGTGTGTTTCGGCCGATTGCCACTTCACCCCGTATGGGCAATAAATTGCGCCCCTGCTTTGAAAATGGTTAATTGAAAGAAAGTTAATTAGCCCATATACAATCCCAAGATAAATCTGGTGTGGGCAGCAGGCTAATGGTGTCAGATGTGCCATCGACACACGTTTCCTGTGCCTTCATCTGGGGGACAAATCCTTAAAGTCCAAGCAGCAGAATTTGCGGCACCTGGAGTCTCATAGACGTGTGTGCTGTAAGTTCTGCGTTCTCCCACCATTTCCCCACCTCTGCTATTTTTAGGGCAGAGGATGAAACCTGAGCTTGCTGCCTGCCTTATTCACTCTCTCAAGGAGGGGGGAGTGGTGCTGGTTATTTGTGCCAGGGCTAAAGGTTGTCCAGGTAGGAGCAGCTGCCATGACTTGAGGAGGTGGTGTCCTCACTGAGAAAGGAGACTTCCAGATGTCCAGTTCTGGATGGCTGTGTGTATGCAGTGAGGCAATGAGCCTTGTACATCACTGTCCCTTGTCACATCTCCACGTGATATCTTGGTCCCGACAGGGGGCTTGGCAGCAGCTGGTGATCTGGGAGATGCAGCACGGATGACGCTTTTGTGTTCTTCCCTTGCAGGTTTTCTGGAAAATGAGATGGAAGACAATGTTGAAATAGTCAAACTAGAAAAGTACCCGGAAACACCCCTGCCCCGGGAAATGATTGACATGGAGGTACAGAATATGTAGTGAACCAAGGAGAGAGAGAGGAGGATGTGCAGTGGGATGTCAGTATAATAGGCTCAATACAGCCCTGCCCTCCAGGAAAGGATCCTGCCAGCTGAGGCTGGCACAGATCTCTCTGCCTGCAGAGCTGCTCCCCATGTCACTGTCTCAGCAGTTAAGGCTGGTCTTACTGCATGTTCCTAAATAAGCCCTGTCTTTATACCATCCCCTGTAAAACACTCCTCTGGTCCCAAACATGGATGGAAAAGTATCACTATCACAGAACAGCCCTATCATCCTGCAGGAGAGAATAGTGGTTTGGCGATTAATCAGGAGAACTAGCGTTAGAACGGGCTTCGCTGCACAGAATCTCCAGGACCGTCAGTCCTGGTGGCAGTCATCGGGTCCACCTTTAAGCAAACTCTCCCAAGCCCACTGCTAAACCATGTCCTTAAGCTCAGTGTCTATGAGACTTTTAAACACATCCAGGGATGGTGATTCTACAGCCTCTTTGAGAAGTCTGTTCCAGTGCCTGATGTTCATCAAGGTGTCAGCTTTACCTATACATCAGGCTGATAAGTAGTACTCTTCTGTGGCTTCAACCGGAAGACCTTGCATTTGTAGCTGATACAGATAGAAGGGAGGTGTCATTCTCTGTAAGATAAAACATGGCAGCTGTCCAATAGTGACCAGGGAGACTACTCAGAGGAGTAGAAGCCAAGCAAAGAGGTCCAGGGGCTATAGTAGTATTGGAGCCTGACAGAAATTTTCATGCCCTGCTTTTGGACGTGCATACGCAGCTGGAAGGTAAATTCACCAACAGGGTAATTTTTTAATGCTGCACATTTAGGCTGCTTAGAAGAAAATGCGTACTTTCCAAGGAATTTGGCATCACGAGCAAGGCGGTTGCTTGGTGCATTCCACACACTTACCTAATTTTGGGCCTATAGCTAATCAACCTAAGCTAACAGCCATGTTGTAGGATGCTTTTGAGGCCAGGTAATCCACCGGGAGTTTGACCTGTGCTGTGGGACACCACAAATGTGCCGACAGGCTGAGACACCTACACTATCACAAACTCACCTGGTGGTGCTTTGATTAGGTGAGTCAGAACTCTGATGCTGAAAGAGGGTAAAACATTCAATAGGGAGCATAGCAACGGAAAAATGACCTACTAACATCAATATCTTCTTCCAATAAACTCAGTGTTTATTGAGGTGCTCATTGTATTCCCCATTGAAGAAAATAAATGCCCTATCCATAGTTTGAGGTTTGATATCGGCTTGGCAAAGAGTCATTGATCTGTTTCAGGATTTTTCTCCATGTGCTTGGACCCTAAACAGACAGTCCTGGAGAAACTTGAAGCTGAGCTGCTGGAAGCCAACCAGAACCAGCAAACACTGAAGCAAAACTTTCTTGAGCTGACAGAGCTCAAACATCTGCTAAAGAAAACTCAGGACTTCTTTGAGGTGAGAAGCTTTGCTCTTCCAGCAGGGATGTAGAAGGTTCAGAACAATACTCACATTTTCATGTGGTGTGTGTTGCCGTGACTGATCTTTAACCGAAACCTAGCTATGTTTACCACTAGCTATTTGCAAGCTTTTCACTTTGGAGCCTACATGGGGCTCAAGAGTTAGTGAAGCTCGGGAG
Organism: Upupa epops; assembly: GCA_013397515.1. Taxonomy (NCBI): domain Eukaryota; kingdom Metazoa; phylum Chordata; class Aves; order Bucerotiformes; family Upupidae; genus Upupa; species Upupa epops. The sequence continues at coordinate 23,988 of VZRI01007439.1, read as the reverse complement.
TCAATGGAGCTTAAGGACTCAATTCACAAATCTTTTCGAAATACTGCTTGTCAGTTGCCAAGATGCAGCCTTTGTGGGGTTTTTTTGTTTGTTTTTTGCCTTTTTGCCCCTTTGAATTAAATCTCTGTGGAAAGTTACCTCGAGGGGGAAATATGTCAAGGGAAAATGTGAAAATGGTTTACAAACTTGCAATGCTGAGTGGTTTTTAAAAAAATAATGTTTTCCAGGCAGAAACCAATCTGCCAGATGATGTCTTCAGTGAAGACACATCAGGACTGCTGGAGCTGAGAAGCACTCCTGCTGCTGCAGCTGCAAAGCTGGGGTACGTACTGGTGACGGCCCTCAGCTCGGGCAGCTTTCCCACCTGCACTGCGTTGCTGTGACACTGCTATACTGCATTCAGCTTCTGAGCAGATGTTGCTCATCAGCCTCTTCAGCATAGCTACACAATTAAGATCAAAGCCTGCTCTCTTCATAACTGTGGTCAGGTTATGGATCAGTGGGACAAACGGTATTCAACTTCCAGGCCACCAATTACAGTAGCCCCTTTGTAGGTATTAACCAAAAATAGTTCTCACCTGTGGTTTCTGGACTCAGGCATGCGGCTACCAGCCTGGTTTTGAGAGCTGGATGACTAACCACAGCAAAAAAGCACTGGGCTTTGCCTGCTATAAAAGCTGGCATTGGGTATGACTTCTAGAGCTGAGGAAACCCTATCGTGCATATTGCTGATGGCAATTCAATGGATAGCATAGGTTCAGCTTTCCCTTTCACATCAGCTAGGTGTGGTGAAAACTGCTGATAGTGTTCTTCCAGGCTGGTGTTTTTAGCTGTTCATGTTGACGTATTCGCAAGTCCTTTTCAATTGTTTCATGAGCAAAGGACATGGCTTCAGAAGGCTTGCCTTGGTGGCTGTATACCAGCATGTCATGTTGCACTTCAAAAGCCGAGTCTGGTTCTTTATCAAAAAAGGAAACCAGAAGGGAGTAAAGACAAACTGCCCCTTCAAAATCTCTACCATCTGCCTTCATAGTTCAGGCACTCCCTGATCCTGCGACTTTAACCACCTCTCTGTTGTTCTGTGTTTAGACAGGATTGTTTCCTCTGGTTCTTCTGTTGATAGGTAGAGGACTTAAAGTATTTTAAGGAAAGAACAGCAGGATAAAGTCAGCAGATTGAGAAAAGGGTCAAGCTTGAGTAAGGGGGGGTCTTTCTCAAAAGGGCTTACAGCAGCAACAGAACACTTGTTCTCTATCCTGGACTAGGAAACAGAAGATTGTCAATCAAGTGTGTTATGGGTCCCAAAAGACATTAAATGGGCTTGTAATTTATTTGTTGTTTAACTCTGCTCAGATTCACAGCAGGGGTAATAAAGAGGGAAAGGATGATACCCTTTGAGCGTTTACTGTGGCGAGTCTGCAGAGGAAACGTCTACTTGAAGTACACTGAAATGGACACCCCCATGGAAGACCCTGTGACGGTAGGCGCCAACTTGGCTTTGCTTCATGCTGCTCCTCCTGCATGCTTCTGACCTGCAGAAGCCACTAGTGCTCTGGCCATGCTGCAGCACCAGCTGCCTCACCGGAGCTGAGGGCAGCCTGTAGAAGAAAGGCAGGAAAGTTTGATGTGAGATGGTTTTTAACGCTGTTTTCCCCTTTTGCCTTTATTGAGGTGGCTTCTTTTTAATTGCTCGTTAAGGTAACGTGAACCCTAGCGGGATAGCCACATTACAGGGCACACCAAAGAGCTGTGCTGCCCGGGTAGGCCATTGGTACCCTAACTCTGTACTCTACATTGCTCCTTTCTCTATAACCCAGAGCTGCTGCCCGTGTCTGACCCCTGAAGTAGCATCTAGGGAGGACTGCTGAAAGATGGGTACTGAGGCAAAAAAACAAACCAGGAAAGAGGGCTGACAAGAAAATCTCCCTCACTACCTTGTGTGCTCTGAACTTTTTCGTTCAGTGGTGTGTTATATTCTGCTTGACTTGTGTTGCAGAGAGAAGAGGTGAAGAAGAACGTGTTCATTATCTTCTATCAAGGAGAGCAACTTAAGCAAAAAATCAAGAAGATTTGTGACGGGTAAGGCAAGCCTGTGGGCAAGCTACAGTGAACCTCATATAGGTGTTTATCTGTCAGCCCAGGCTGGATGAATTTTGATGTCTGGTTCTCAGCTTTGCCACTGAGCGCTCTTCCACTCCCCAGATCTGCTGCTCCAAATCATTAAAGATATCCATCACCTTGGCACTGGAAAATAGAGATCTTAGTTTTTCCAGTTACTTATGGATGTCGGGAACTTGAGTCACTAGGTTTTTAAATAGGACTGTCTTTTAAGAAACGCTCAGCATCCTCCTCCTGAAAATCAGGGTTTCTAACTTAGGCACTGGGAATGTGGTGATCCCCTGCCTGCTCTCAAGTGTCTGTGCATTTCATCGTAGGATGACAGAGGAGTGTATTCAACCCTTTCCCAAGGCCATTGAGCAATATCGCTGTAACCAGAGACAAAGCACGGGAGAGGAATGAAAGCTGCATACGACCTAACTGGTTTCCACCCTGTTAAGCAGCTTGAAAAGATAATTTGGCTTGAATATTTTGTTACTCTTTCACAACACCGATGGCCTTTGCAGCATGTAAATCAAGTTGGATGAGGAGATCTGTGTGCTTACACCAAATCCATTTCAAGTATAGCCCCTCGACCAAGCAGGGCCAGTCATTCTAGGATGTTGCAGGGGATGGGTAAGCAATTGCTCCTACCCAACATGCATGCAGGACAGGTCTTTCCTTACATCCTACCTTTAAACAGAATGAAAGCAGGAAGATAAGTTCATCCTGTTGGGAGAACTGACCTGAGTCCCATGAAGGGGACAGACCCTTGGGGTCTATTAGCAGTGCCTTATTTAGAAATTGGGCCCTCCAGGATGTCTTTGATAGGTGATGGAGGACACAGTGCTCATGCTGACCGCAATTCAGCCTTCCTGTCTATAAAGTAGCCATGGGACTGTAGACAGCTGGAGGACCCCTCCCAGCTCTCAGTCACTGATTTATGATCCTGAACCTCAGACATGCCACCACCACTGAGATGTGCGGGGACAGTCTGCTGCTGCAAGTGGTCTTTTTGATTTCGGCAAGTCTCATTCTCTTTCTGGATTACGTTTGCCTGCTTATGTCCCATTTCTTTGCCTGCTTTTAAATGCCCTTCAGTACCCTTCTCCAGTTCTGCACTCGTGAGCAATTGATGGGAGCGATGCTTCCCATTGTATTTGCCCTATGCCAGTGGCCTTGCAAGGGCCACTTAGAGCTGGCCGGGGTTGTCTGTGGAGTGCTGCAGGCACTTCATTTTGGAGGTTTTTTTCTTTCCCCGTGCACCATTTGCCGGGACAGGCAAGGCACTTTTGTTATCGATTGAATCCAGAAGCATCCAAAACGGAGGCACAACCACTTGTAGCGGGGTACATCTGGGAGCATGGGGCCAGGCAGCATTGCAGTGTGAGCAGATAGGATGGGACACAACATGCGAAGCTCTTAGGAACTAGTGTCACAGATAGGGTGGTAGGTTCACAGAAAGAAACTTCACCTGATTTTTCCCCAGTCTCCTGTAACTGTAACCTACCTAAGACAAATTCACCAGATGTCATGTGCAGCACTAGCACGCTTGTTTTTGTGTATTGCCAGATGACAAGGCTATGCTTGAAATCATCCTTCATGTTGTTTCCTCTTCCCTTTCAAATTTGTGGGTTGCTGAGATGATGGGTGCACGAATTTTTTGCTGAATAGAGGTTTTCTATATGTATTTAAACCATGACTGCCCCTCTGTGCTCTGTGGGCCATCAGCTATCCTTGGTACACAGGCCAAGACACTTCTTGTGTGGCCCATTTTAAGGCTGGGTTAACCATAGCTAAAGCAGATGGTAGTGTCGTTCTAGATCCAGCAGGATGTTCCTGTTTAGCACTAAATCATCATTCATGACAAGTAAACGTCCTGCACAAATCATGGGACCGGTATAAGCCGGTCTCCTGCAAGGCAGGCAAAGATCTGTTTGCAGAACAGCGTGCCTCAGGTTATGCTTGTAGTCCCTGCTTGACTCTAATTGTTAACATTAGTCTGGCAATTTCACGAGCATTAAGTCCATGCACAAATTTATTAGTGAAAGGTGTAGAGGGAGGCAGGAGGAGGAAAAATCCTTGTTAAAGAGGAACTAAGAGCTGTGAGGAATAAGAAGATGGTAGGGTGAATAACTTTTGGAAACTGATACCAGGTGTTGAGTGAGGTGAGATCGAATTCTGGGAAGGCCAGCTTAGCCGAGGAGCACGTGTTGTCGTGCCATCATTATGCACAGCTGTGGGCCGAGCTCTAGGAAACTGCTGCATGTTTTGTTCTATTTGCAGCTATCCTTGCTCGTGTGTCTGCTGGAGAAGATTTCGGAGAGCAAGTGACGATATATTTTGTGTTCAGACAACGCCTGAAGCCGGCGTTTATCTGTGCACGGAGCCTACGCATTTTTGTATTGCCTGTTACACCTTCTAATTCATCTTGCATGCAGAAGGGCGGCCCTTCAGCAGCCCTAACTCAGTGTAACTCCATTGCAGGGTGGTGGAAATGTGTGGCCTCAGGTGTTGCCCCTGCAAAGAGGAGTGACCTCTTCCTGCAGACTTGTCGGGAGAACACCTGCATGGAGATAAGACCTTTGCTTTCATATTAGAAGCCCACATTCATCTTTGTTATACCACATCAACCAAACCAGCTGAAAGGCCTTGGGGGTATGCTTATAAAAACGTTTATACCGGTCCGGCCACATCTGATGTAATAGATACCCTTTTCAGGTGTGCCAAAAAGTCACGCATCCTTTCCTCGCTCCCAAGGAGGAGGAAAACAGACAAACACAGGGTCATGAAGCCAAGAACCGGCTGTAGGGTCATCCCGCTTGTGATTTTTCCTGGAAATACAAGTGTGGTTTTGCAGGTTTTGTCTTGATTTTTCTGGGGAGTTGTGGTTGGTTGGTTGGTGTGTTTTTTACAGAGGTATTTACTTACACAGCCCACTCATATGAGCGTTTTCTTGCCGTGCAGCAGTAGATCAGCCGACGGTTCCTTGGCTGCCTGGGAGAGGGTAGTGCAGAGACTGGGACAGGGTGTCTGTTTTTCTAGTCTCGGTGCAAGAGGGACATCTATGGGCTACAGTGGTAACAGGCTGCCTTTGCCAGCCTGGGCATGCTGGAACTCTGTTCAACAGAGATGCCTTGAGATTAGTGCTGACTGTGTATAACTAATGTCGTGTACCTTGTTGACACAAGAAATGTATCTTCAACTAGAACAAGCAAAGGGATCCCTTTTGCTCGTGAAGAGATAAGTGTACCTTTTTAGACCTTCTATACATTGAGGTGAACTGAGCGGTGGAACGGGCTGCCCAGAGAGGTTGTGGAGTCTCCCTCTCTGAGGACGTTCAAAACCTGCCTCAGCATGTTTCTGCGCGATCTCTAAGTGATCCCGCTCCAGGAGGGCAGCTGGACTAGACGATCTTCAGAGATCTTTTCCAACCCTTACCGTTCTGTGATTCTTTCTGGAACAGCAGGCACAAGTTTGTACTATGTAAAAGAGCACACTGTGGGTGGGGAATGAGGTCCAAGTTCTCCATCTTTGAGCTAAGAGTCCAGTGGAAGAAAAAGTCAGTCAAATAAATGATGTTTCTCACTTCTCTCTTACCGGCGCTAGATTTCGTGCCACAGTCTATCCCTGCCCAGAGTCTGCCACTGAGCGCCGAGAAATGCTTGACGGAGTCAACACAAGGATCGAAGATTTAAACACAGTAAGTGGCAGCAGCTTTTCTGGGGCCTGAAACTGTATGGCCATGGCCAGATCCTGGGCTTGATTTGGAGCCGGTTGTGCAGAACTAGCCAGGGGCTGGGCACGAAGAGGCTCAAATGCCGCCTGGACAGTTGCCTGGAGGAAAAGGACCGGACTGATAGTTGTCTGAACATGAGCCAGCAGTGTGCCCAGGTGGCCAAGAAGGCCGATGGCATCCTAGCCCGCAACAGAAATAGCGTGGCCAGCATAACTAGAGAAGTGATCGTCCCTCTATACTCAGCACTACTGAGGCCCCACCTCCAATATTGCCTTCAGTTTTGGGCTCCTCAATATCAAGGTTCTGTAGCAGGTTCAGGGGTTCAGGGAAGGGCAAAAAAGCTGTGGAAGGGCCTTGTGAGGAGCATCTGAGGGGAAGGGGATTGTCTAGCCTGGAGAAAAGGAGGCTGAGAGGAGAGCTTATCACCATTTACAACTACCTAACATGAGGGTGTAGAGAGTTGGAGGTCTGTCTCTTCTCTCTCCCAAGGCAATAGCGATAGGACAGGAGGAAATGGCCTCAAGTTGTGCCTGGGGAGGTTTAGATCAGGCATTAGGAAAAATTTCTTCACTGAAAGATTGGTCAGGTACTGAAACAGGCTGCCCAAGGAGGGCAGTTGGAGTCACCATCTCTGGAGGTGTTAAAAAAACATGTTGATGTGACACTGGTAAACACAGTTTAGTGTTGAGTAGACGGTAGGACTTGATGATCTTGTAGATCGATCTATTCCAACCTTTATGATTCTATGACTCCAAAGTTTTCTTTTATTTTTAAAGTAGGTTTTCTTTACAAAGGAAATATTGGGGTGGTTGTCACACTACCAGTGGATAGCCAAGACTGCTGTTACAGAAGTAGAAGTCTCTAACCTCTTTTCAGCCTTGTGTTAAATGTTGGAGTAAAGTACCAATGCAAACCACTCTGGGTGCTCAGTATCCTGTAGGTCCATATTCTTCATCAGTACTTCACACCTTTTATAGGGACTCTTGCCTGTGATCATTTGTATTGTCACACATGACAGTCAGTGGATCCTGAGGAAGGAGGGAATGGATATCCTCTCTCCCTGGGGTGGCCCAGCTAGCAGTTGACACTCTGCTGTGACCCTCTGGGTGGATGCCTGTGACTGCCAAGCCTACATGTCTCCTTCCAAAGTGACTTTAACTGCCGAGCATTGTAGGCAGCTAGACTTCTTCAGTACTTGTAGGCTGCACAGGTTACCTTCCTAACATCAGAGGCGCAGACTGTAGCTCTGTTAGTGCAGGCATACTAGTGGAATTGATGTGCCTCAATTTTGTAGTGCAGGGATTGGTAGCATGGGAGCACATGGTGGCGTGTGGCCAGTCTGTAAGGAGCTGATCCCACAGCTCAGTAACTCCCGAACATTTACAAAAAGGTCGTGCAGGGAGTGTCCTTAGCGAGCAGCATTGTGCGCCTCTGGTGCTCCTGAGCTCAGACCTGCACGCACTGCCCTCGAGGATACTCCACACATTCATACAAATTTCACTCTTTCTGAAGCCGCCTTCTACCTGCCTCATCCAAGTAACTGCTGACATATCGTGCCACCTATCCTTCCCTAACTCGAGTGCTGCTGGTGGTGTGCTTACAGGTGATAACCCAAACCGAATCCCACCGCCAGAGACTGCTGCACGAGGCAGCAGCCAACTCGTGGTCCTGGGCTATTAAGGTGAAGAAAATCAAGGCCGTCTACCACATCCTGAATTGCTGTAATATTGATGTCACCCAGCAGTGTGTCATTGCAGAGATCTGGTTCCCAGTGGCTGATGCTGCACGGATAAAAAGAGCTCTCCATCGGGGAATGGTAGGAGACCATCATTTTGAATCCCAGAACTCTCACTCAGATTGCACTGTTGATATGTTGAGTATATCAAGCAGACTTCTGTCTGGTAGCATAATGCTGGGGTCTCTTTTCTGTTTTAATTAAAGTTGAGGTTGTTGCACAGTCACTTGGCCCTGGGGAATTTAAGGTTGACACTAAATCTTAGCAGATTCGGGATCAAGCTATGACTCAGCAGCACTGGCAGCTTTCCCTGAACAAATCAATAGCACAGACAGTGGAAAACTTTGGATATTAGGAAAAGGTTTGAAATGTAACGTTCTTAGCCCAGCGTTCATGTTGCCGCTTGTGCACGTTTGTAGATAGACCACGGTGCCGTAGGCTCGATTCTTCTCTGCTTGCCATCTTCACTGTGTCTCTCCTTGTCACTGAGTTTGTAGGAGCGCAGCGGCTCTACTATCGCCCCTATCCTTAATGCTGTGCACACCAGGATGGCTCCTCCCACCTTCAACAGGACCAACAAGTTCACAGCTGGATTTCAGAACATTGTGGATGCCTACGGTGTGGGCAACTACAGGGAGATGAACCCAGGTGAGAAGCACTCGGCTACCTGTGCCTGGCTTGCTAAAGCCAAACTAAAGCTTTTGAGCTTTGTCACCGGCCTGGAATGCACACTTGTTTCCAATTGGAAAACATAAAGCTTATTTTCCGCTGGTAAAAATCAATAGCTTGGTGCACAGGCATGGATTTTCCCAGGGAAAAAAATCTGGCAGTCAGTCTTCAGCGATCGATTGTGGCCAGAATAACAAACTGTACAAATGCAGGATGGGGAACAGATAGGGTAACCTCTCTGAGCAACAGACCTAAGCTCATATGAAAAATATAAGCAGAGCCAATCATGGTGATACTTTTTTTTTTTAAAAAAAAAAAAGACCTGAGAAAAGCATGAAACAATCAGAGAATATCAGACTGTTGACAGTGAAGAGATACCTAGAAACAGGGACCCATGGAAAAGCATGGCATGAACTGAGACTGTTGAGACTGAGAAACATAAAAGTGAACTTTACCTACAACGTTTTGTTGTAAAACTGAATGCGATTGTCTGTGCGTGGTCACGAGACAAGAAATGAAGGCTAAAATTATAAGGAAAATGAAGGTCAGGCGATAGACCAATCTTTCTGATGAGAAGCTGGTTCTGCATTAGATCTCACTGCTGGGTGAGTGGAGGAGGAATTCTGGATGCCTTTAAGGGCAGTAGCTGTGAGGGATGGTCCAGTGGACTGCTTCTCTGCTGAGACCTTTTCTCCTAGGAGGAGCTGAGCTGCGCTTTTTTTTTTTCTTCCTGCAGCTCCATACACTATCATTACTTTCCCTTTCTTGTTTGCGGTGATGTTTGGTGATTGTGGCCATGGTGCTGTCATGCTGGCCTTTGCCCTTTGGATGGTCATTAATGAGAAAAGCCTTCTGGCTCAAAAAAGTACTAATGAGGTGAGTACCACGGAGCACTCTATCAGCAAAGGAAAAGGCTCATCACCTCCATTTGATCAAGGAAGCATCCGCCTTCCCAAAGGATACTGGGCAGAGATATTTCAAAGATGCTCATGGGGAAAGTAATTCTGCTTGCATCTAGAGAGAGACACAGATGGGCACAAGGGACTTGTAGTTTCCTACAAATAGTTGTACATACATAGATAGATTAGTGCAATCATATCTCCCGTTGGCTGAAGCCCACCATTTGATGGGTCTGCAGGCACTTTGAGCACTGGCGTTGCCATTTCCTCCTGCAGATCTGGAACACCTTCTTCGGTGGGCGCTACCTGATCCTTCTCATGGGCATATTCTCCATGTACACTGGCTTCATCTACAATGACTGTTTCTCCAAATCATTCAACATCTTTGGCTCTTCCTGGCATATCATCCCCATGTTTAAAAATAACACCTGGAAGTAAGCGGCTACATGTGGGAAACAAGTGAAAACAGGCCAAACGGAGCACGTAGGCTTTGAACTAGAGACACGGGGACTGTCTGTATTGGGGAGGGAAATGCTCCCTGCTGTGCATGTAATCACGAATGAATTAGAGGGTTTGTCAGGCATACACAGATGAACTTACTCTAGAAATGGAAATGTAAGGTCCCAGGGAACACACCCGTTTCCTCAGGGAGCAATGTGCATAAAAACCTGCAGGTGTCTGAGACTGATGCACCAAGAATTATCAGAGTGAGGGAGACGAGCATTGTGTGGGGTGCATTTACGCAGACTCACGCACACGCATGTACGTGCGCACACAGGTGCACTTAATCCTCTGCACATCCCATATAAATGTACCATAGGCTTATAGGGTGAGATTAAGACACAAAAAGGCAGTTTAAATTTTTATTTTGGTTTTTTTTTTTTGGTAGTAAGGAAGTACTTTTGGAGAATACAGTGTTGCAGCTGGATCCAGCAGTCCCTGGAGTCTACTCTGGAAATCCATATCCGTTTGGAATAGATCCGGTAACAAAATGAAATTTGTCAAAGATAATTTGTATTCCAATTCTGTTTCTACCTCTCACATACATCAGTAGCTCTGCACTCTCTGCTGAGGCCATGTTCTTCGCCTGTTCTCTACGTAGTCACGATGCTTTTCTTCGGCAACCAAGGTTATAGATTGCCGACAGTATTGCACAGGCAGCGGCAAAAAGGTAAGCAGGAAGGAAGTTTGATTTCACTGGAGCGTGGTCTTCTGCTCTCGGTGCTTCTTTGGTGAAGGTGTAAGAAATTTATGTAGTAGCAAGAGAGGCCTTCTCACGCCTTTCCACCTCTGCTGAAGGAGATTATTCAGCCTAAAACAAAAGTGGATTCTGCTACCAGTCTTTTCACTGGTTACTGGAGCGCAAAGGTGCTACATGATTTATATCCCTGTTATTTCCTCTGTGAAATGAGGATAATAATTGATAAACTTCAGAGCAGAAGCATCGTGAGAAGTATTACAAGGAACATCTAGATGGCCTTTGCTCGGAGGTTTGTTATTTCCAAATTGTAAATTGGTGGTCACGAAGTAACGGCTTCCATAAACCTCCTATTGATCAAATGACTATAAATCTTGTTGTTCTGTCTCTCCCCCAAGATTTGGAATGTTGCATCGAACAAGCTGACTTTTCTGAACTCCTACAAAATGAAGATGTCGGTTGTCATAGGGATTGTGCACATGATTTTTGGGGTGGTACTCAGTCTCTTCAACCACATGTAAGTTTGTTTTACACATCATGTTGCTGCAGCGCACAAGTCCTCATCACTAATCCAGTGTCCTTCTAACCCTGAGCCTCTAATCTCAGACCGATTGCTTGAATTTTGTTCCCAGTGTGGGTAGAAATGCCCTGTACACTGACTGACTCACACCGTTGTTGGTCCGGAACTCTCTGCGCAAAACCGGAAGGACAGCGATGACATTGCAGATATTTTCTTGGATCATTTCTCTCTTTTGCAATTATTTATTTAATTCGTTATTTATTTTTCAGTAATACCAAAATGGAGTAACTCAAAAATATGTAGTCCCTCCCACTATTGATAACTCTTGTCTTAAAAGACTAATTCTTTGGGCCTAGTCCAGAGTACACTTGCTCAGTGTATGTGTTCATTTTAACTCACTTAACAAGCCATTGCTCAGGATCTGTGGGTGGACACATCTATACCTTCACGTCTAGATTTTGCTACCAAAACCAAGAAATGGCAATCAAGTGGAGGGGTAACGCTACTGTTTTGAGAGACTCTCCAAAGCTGGAAGGTGTTTAGTGACCTTCAAGGGTGGGAAGACTTTTCAGTTGACAGAGAAGGACTGCCCCTATAGGTGTGATTCTACACTTGGTTCTCACCTTCCTCAGCATATACTGCTTACCTTTGCAAAAGAGCCTTTTTTTTTGTTTGTTTTGAAAATCAGCTTTTACCTCAGTGTAGAAATCCTTGACTGGCAAGTCAAGTACAAAAACCTGAAAAGAACCAGTATGGGAAAACTTTTCATGGAATAGTAAATTCATTTACATTGGAAGAGATCTACAAGATCATCAAGTACAACTGTCAACCCAACCCCACTACGCCCTCTAAACCGCGTTCCCTAGTGGCACATCTTTGATTTTTTTTTTTAAACATCTCCAGATGATGACTCCACAGCCTCCATGGGCAGCCTGTTCTGATAGTATTTAAATTTTGTATTTAAACAATGGCTTTCTTTGATACAGTGTCAGCCTCGGTTGAACTTTGTATCAATACACAGTATATTAATTGTAGGTATCTCTGATGATTCTTTCCAGCTACTTCAAGAAATACATCAACATTGTTCTCCAGTTCATTCCAGAGATGATTTTTATTATCTCTCTTTTTGGATACCTGGTCTTTATGATAATTTTCAAATGGTGTCATTTTGATGTCCACTCGTCCCAGAGCGCACCAAGCATCCTCATCCACTTCATCAATATGTTTCTCTTCAATTACAGTGACACTTCAAATGCTCCATTATATGTGCATCAGGTATGGATGAAGCCGTTCTAACGCGCTGCAGCTGTTTTTGGATTCAGAGTGGGAATAAAGATGGGGAACAGGCTCACAAGCTCAATCGCATGTGTCAGTCACAAAAGAGAAGTTTCTTCTGGCATTCGTGCTGGTCATGTAGAGAAGTAGGACAGAGAAGCAAAGTCCTGGTGAATGTTAGACACGAAGCAAGGCCCTCCTTTCCTAGATAACTTCTTATTTGGAAAACTTGAAAATGCTATGTTTTCAGCTAAAAATAGAAGTAGCTAGGGACCTTCTGACAACTTTCTGTCAGAAGCATCTCCTTGGGAGATAGCATTTTTTACAAAAAGGCAAAACAAATTCCCTAAGAAAAAAAATGTGTTTAGAAGACATCTCTATTTGCTCAGAATGTGGATGATTTTTTTTCTTCCTCGCTTGATTTTTACATCAGCGGCATCAACAAAGAATCTAGATGCTGATGCTACCTCCAGCCACACGTATCTACATTTGCAGTTGCACGCTCTGGCACGTCAATGTGAGCTCAGTTTTAGGGTTGCTGGTGAGTCAGAGGTAGCAACAAGCTCAGTGAGTTTCCTCTGCACAAAGGCTGCAGAGGAGTTTTAGAAAATACAGTTTCCCCAGCCTTCAAAAAGGTGTTTTTAGATAACATTTAGCTTTGAAACAACCCAAAGACTTTACAAACTTGGTTTTTTTCCCTTGTATTCCTACGCCACTAATTACTGTCTGTGCCATCTACCTGGGTAGTCTGAAAAAAGGTTGCGTGAGACCCACTGAAAGATGACAAGAGATCTGAGCCAGCTTTAAGAAGTTGCGGAAGTTGCACTGTGGAGTTTTCTCTCTTTGTTTTGGAATTTTTATTCTTCTCAGAGCAGTGTTGTTAGGACAGCAATAAGGGTCACATACTGCTACAAGAGCATCTTAGGCCACAGGGTTATCAAACCTAAGCTGCAGGCATTCGATTCAGTTTTGGAACTGCAGATGTAGCACAAATCCTGGATTCCCCACTTTCTGGGGGAAGACTTAAATTACTTGTCTCTTACTACCGTTGGATCAAAGCAAAGCAGACCGACTAGCTCGGCCAGCGTTTGTGACATTCCCTTGGGACATTGAACAATCGGATTCAAGTCAGCTACATTGTGTTTTAACAAATTAACCCTTTCCAACGTGAAAGCCTTTCATCTGTGATTTCTCCAACCACGTTTTAGCTGTCAGTGCTTTCCGAAGCCTTAAGCCGTGTGCATTTGGTATCACGTCCTTATAAGTGAAGGAGAGTCGACCGATACAAGAAATATATCTGTTGTATTAGAACCCCCCCCCATTTTATAGAACCAGGTTTCTAACCATAAATGCAGATGTCTAAAGAAAATGACATACTTTTCTGCTCTTGTTTTGTTTTTTAGAAAGAAGTGCAGAGTTTTCTGGTCATATTTGCTCTGATTGCTGTTCCCTGGATGCTCCTAATTAAACCTTTCATCCTCCGAGCTAATCACCAGAAAGTCCAGTGCATGGTAAGGGTTGTGGGTCAGGCAAGAGGGGGTCAGTAAAGTAAAGGCAGAACTGAGGAAACAGACCACAAAAACTGTTTGCAGTGATGTAATTCTGAATGTCTCTGATCTAGAAGTATATACAGTTTGCTTTGTGGCACGTGTTCTTCATGAGAACGTGTGTACGGACAGTTGTCTGAGCCACCTAAAAGAGAAGCCAAGCTTTGCTCACGAGACCATATCCTATTTGCTAAAATAGGCACCGAGTTCTTCTGAGGGTCATCTCCAAAACCAGAGAAGGTTTAGAAAGACTGAAGTGCTAGTCAAAACACGACAAGGCCAAGGTCTCAGCTGCCGATCTGCAGCAACCAGTAACAGCTACTTGCTTGCTCAGTAGGAGTAGGACATCTGTGATGCTCCGTGTCTTGGAGAGATCAACACAGACTGGAAAAGAGGCTTGATTTAAAAGCTGTTGACTACTTTCCAGTGATGGTTTCTTCCCTAAGTGATCACCTTCATATTAACAGAACCTTTTTCTCACAGGCTCTTTGGTTTGCCCAGCTTTTCAGCACATAACTGCAGCAGCTGCATTTTCCCATTAATTCTCTATTTTATTATGGTTGCAGAACTTTATTTGCTTGTCAGGATATACTTCTCCTTACGGTTGGAATTAGTGCCTCGAATACCTTGTATAGGGCTGAGATGTTTCCATTTGAAGAAAGAAGTGCTGATTGTGCTGCGTAATCTTTTCCAACCCGGTCACTTCTGTTCTATAACTGAAAGCCAAGTCCCTGGGAGGCCTTTGCAGCCCCACCTCTGCGTTGCAATTTCTTACTCTATCATTCTTCTGGGATTTGGATTGAAGCTTGATGTGGCTGACTCCATCTCCTGCTTTTATTCTAGCAACATATGACAATATTTCTCTACCTCCTACTATGTCCCTGTATTTCTGTTCCTAATTTTCATACTTTAGCTGTCTGATCACATCTTGCATTTACCCAGCTGTATATGCTTGCAGCAAAATCTCTGTGCCGACATTAAGGAAAGCAAAGATACAGCAGGTATGACAATAATTACAGCTAATTTAGGAAGCGATGCATTATGGTGGAATCTTGCTGGTGAAACCTACTGGAAACTATGAAGAGTGACAGAGGCAGAACCTGAAGTCCATATTTGATTGTGCTGTATAAGACTCGTGTCGGCATATCACGTAGGTGTATTCTTATGCTGTACTGACATTCCTGCAGCGAAACTCAGATCGCATTGGTCAAGCCTCTAGTAAAGCTTTGTAAAGAATCATTATAGAAACAAGATGGCCTTGAGTTTTTTGTCAATTTAAAATGAACTGAGCAATCTGAATTGTATTTTTGTCTACATCCCAGGAACCGTGTGACCTTTGTGAAGTCACCCTGTCAGGCTCCATTTCACTTTCACTCGATACTAATTCCTTTCATTTGTGCCCACCTGGTTGAAATAATCAAATTTAATATGCCTCAGTTTTCACATTTCCCAAAACCGATGGATCCTCTCGTGCTGCATATAAAGCGTGCATTGCGAGAGTAGTCACTAGCTCTAAATTAGATGGAATCGCTGGAAAATGCTGTAGGATTGGAAATATTTAGGTAGAATTAGGCATCTGTCAGGAGCAACGAGTTTCTGTGGTCCACGAAGATCAATTATTGTTGCAATTGTCCTCTTGTCAAGACAATTCATATTTGATGTAGTCCTTCCTATGTTACCCATTGTGAGGTGAACGGCAGAGGTCTGCGCCGTTACGGTATCGACCTGTAGCGTGATACGAGAGACTTATTACATTTTGTTTCCGAAAGGTTCGTTCCGAGGCCAGCCCAGGAAACCCTGGAGGTGAAAATGAGGTAGATGTCCCAGAGACCAATCATTCCAAGAAAGCTTCCCAGGAAGACCAGAGCGGTGGCCACGGAGGACATGAGAATGATGACGAAGAGGTAAGGAAATGTGGCCAGAAACTTATTTGGACAGACACAATATTAGATTCTACAATGTCAAGCAGGCGGCTTCTGCAGCCCTTCTTTTTAACAAGACATCAAGACACGCTGTTGCAACTGTTTCCAAGCAGAGTAAGCTTTGAATTTGCATAGACAGATTTCCCCTAAGTTTTTCTGTTGGTATGGTTTTTCCCAGAAAAAAAGGCAAAACACGCCTCTCGCAAACTCCAGCCTTTTACAAACCTCAATCTTTTGTTTCCCGAGTAGCAGCCGGTTTGTTTACTTGTGCAAAGCACCGAGAGAAGGTCAAACTGTCCCCAAGAAAAGGTGTTCCTCCTCTTGAATTGCAAAGGAGCACGCAACGTTTGGCAGTGGTGGCTAGAGAGAAGTCTTCCTATGGCAGATATTGTCAAGGGCTTCTGCAGTATGCAACAACACAGTTTATAAAGTGACAGAACTGTTTACAGCTGTTGAGAGTACCAACAGTATTCAGCGGTATCTCCCAAAATGCGTATGCTAATAGGCAGAGAGCCTGAAAACCCCTATTTTATACAAGAATGCCGATCTCCATAAGAAATCGCAAAGATGGCAGTACTTGGATCTACATCTAAATGTATTCAAATTGTAAGACTGGAATATGAGATTTTTCCTGGATATTTGCTTGTCTCTGGAATGTTATTTCGCCAGGAAGAACATACTGGAGGATCATTCAGAACGGACACTTTTCAGAGCAGCTTCTTTATGTTGGAAATGTTTTTGTGTTGCTTAAGATATAGCAAGGAAAAAGGAGGACTATGAAGAGCCCTTTGTGGAGTGTCGCTTTGTTAAGCATCAAGCACTCAACTTAGAACTAATAAAATTCATGTTGTTTTATATTGTTTCAGTTCAATTTTGGAGACACTTTTGTCCACCAAGCTATCCACACCATCGAATACTGCCTCGGCTGCATCTCCAACACAGCGTCCTACTTGCGGCTCTGGGCACTGAGCTTAGCTCATGCACGTGAGTGATTGAGTACCTGTTAATTACGTCACCGTCATCTCTATGCCAATCGCCGCTCTACTGCTGGCTGATTATTGCTGTAAACTTCTCAGTTCTCTTTATGGATGTTTGGGTCTTTGAATGGGTTGCTTTAGATCAGATCAATCCAAGCATTTGGTGGTGGCGGCCATTTCAGTTTTCAGCGGTGTTATGTGGTGAGGATAAATTGGACACCTCCTAACTGCATTTACCATTGGGGCACCTTTTCCATACTTCTCTGTAAACTCTGTAGTAGACCTCACGGTCTGTGACATGGTGGGAGGTGCAGCCCCAGTGGACACTCCATCCCGTAGAGGTGCAGGCAGCATGGGACTCGTAGGATCGTTAGGGAAGATCTTCTAGTCTAATCCCCCTGCCGCGGCAGGAACCGTAACTTCTTTTCCCAAGAGGCACTTGCTCTAGCCTCAGGATACGGAGATGGATGTCAAAATGACTCAAAACAGTTATTTTTATTTGGTTTAAGAAAATAGAAAGAACGAAAAAATTTGGGTTGAGAACCATGGGAAGTAGTAAATTACATTGGGATTTTTTTGTCACCACTATTTAGTGGAAGCTCATATCCCATGAGAAACGTACGGCATTTTAATGTGCTTTGTCCTGATTTAAGATAAAATTCAAATGCGCAAATACTAAAAATTGCCCTAGGCTGGAACTGCAGATTTTAGTAATATTGCTGTACCGTTCCCGGCTATGAATTGTGCATACAAAATGAGGAAAACAAAGCAAAGGTGTGCTTTTTTGTCATGGATTGACAGGGGTAAATTACACTTTTTGGACAGAAATGAACTCAGTAGGAATTGAGCATAACCTAATACACATTAGCTTTACTTGAAGGACAGGCATCAAAATAAAAACATTGATAACGCTTAGCTAAGGGCAGTGACACATGTTACATTAGAATTCTGGCAGGAAAACCATCGTATTCCTCAGCCTTAGAAACTGGCATTGACAGGACGATTTTTCGGATGCACAGCAGTCGCAAGGATCTCTTGTGTGTCTCGTGATCAACAATAGCAGATCCTCAACAATATGATTCAAGGGCCAATGACTGGCAAAATGGAAGGCTGAACTACTGGCATCACGCAAGAGCAGGCTTGCAGCGTGCTCGGATGAGTTTACCGTGCATACCGAGACCAATACAAAACAGGACTGTCAGCCTGTAACGCAGCGAAGAGGAGCAGTGGAAAACAATCTGAATCTGCTTTCCTTTCCCAGCACTGTGAAAAGGCAGGTTGGCCACACATGATTAACGGCATGCACGTTTTATCCTGGGTCAACTCATCTACCTGGGATTAACGGTTGATCTTTGAGATGGCACATTTTTTTTGTCCACAGCTGTTACCCAGCACCATTTTTGCTTTATTTCCTTGGACAGAACTGTCAGAAGTTCTTTGGACCATGGTGATGCACAATGGGTTCAACAACAACAGCTGGGCAGGCCTTATTGTCATCTTCATCATCTTTGCAGCATTTGCAGTGCTGACGGTAGCCATTCTGCTTGTCATGGAAGGGCTTTCAGCTTTTCTGCATGCCTTGCGTCTGCACTGGTAAGTGATGCGGTCTGTGGGAACTTTTTCAGAGCGGTCTTTGAAAGTAATCGGGCTGTATAAGCAGGTGGCCGCAACAGTCTGTGTTAGACACCCTGTGCTAATCGTATGCGTAAGGACATTAGTCTCCCTTGTCAAATTAAGTGAGCAACAATCCTCTACAGGAGGTCAGGGCTCTCTGCTCCATCTTCGAGCTGCTCCCTGGAGCAGCTGGCCCGTCCTGCGTCGGCAGTGGCTGTGGACGCAGATGGTAACTGAAAACCAGCAGTTCTGCCTTTGTGAAGATGCAGAGCCACCCAGGTCACCTTCACCGCTATGGCAAGTCTGGAAGTCAGCACAGGCATATACCACTGACTTTGTATCCCACCCACGTACCATCAAGTATGACAACCGGGGACTACCCCTGGCAGTGAGAGTTTGGTTGGAATTGAAAAACCTGCATCACTTCTTGTGTCATTAACCCAGGCTAAGCTCTAAATTGTTTAGGCTTCGTGGCAAATCGTTTCAAGATAGCTCATGTCTACCTTAACTAGATGTCAGTCAGGCAAGGACTGACAGCGTAGATGTACCATTAGGCTAATATGTAAAGAGAGACCAAGGTTACAAATTGCCCCTTACCACCACCCTAACGTGGTACCTTGCCCGAGCACCAAAGCCGTGGCCTTCTCCACCACGTAACATCCCACCGAAAGCCACAGTGTCGAGGCAAACCACGGTGCGTTTGCTCATCATCAGGCACGGAGAGAATGCTGTGTGTCTTCCCCTAGCGTGAAAACCACAGGTGGTTTTCGAGCAATCGGAGCTGCTAGAAGCAGTTCAGCAGGCAGGCCAGACCCTGCCAGCCAGCTTCACAATGTTTCCAGGGCGACTGATGGAAAATCAAACGTGATGCGTATCAGGCTGCCTGTGTTCCACAACCAGCTTGAGGCAATCATCTCTCACAGCCTCCCTTTTCCCACAAGCGTCACAATTTGGCCTTTCCGCCGGCCATAGGTCCTGCCTGTGGGCAGCACTGACATTTTCTTCTGATATTCCCTAGGGTAGAGTTCCAGAACAAGTTCTATGTGGGAGCTGGCTACAAATTTTCTCCGTTCTCGTTCAAGTACATCATCGACGGCACTGCAGAAGAGTGAAGCCGGCGCGTTGCTCTTTCACTCCTCAGAATATACTCTATTTTCTCATGGTCTTTTGCTCACAGAGTAGGATACGTGAGATTAAATGGGTTGCCCTTGAAAGAAGAGCAGCTGTAGATGAAAATGTCCTATCTGCATTTGTATACGCTACTGAATCTACAGATTGCTGAGCTACATCAACTGAGCTGGCAGGACCCTGGGCCGAGCATTTCTACTGACATCTTTGTTGAGCCCTGGTCCTCAGCGTTTGATTGGGTCACCTGCCTACTACTGGATTGAAAACGGGAGATGTGGCTCTTGAAATAAATTGATTAATGATAATCAATGCACATGTGTTTTAGTCCCTTTACTGCTCCATCTTTGTGGCATATTTGTTTCCAAGGAAAATACATCTTGGCTGTGGTTTATTGTATGACAACGATTAGGTCCCTTACAACATTGTAGCCCTTCATGTAGCACAAAGCAAAACAATACCAAGAAATAATATTGCAGGTTTGCAATTTTCTTCACGCTTTACCGCAACAATAACACTATTTTTATCCAATTCGCTCCAGGGCTTGACGGTACCGGATTACAGATGTTTGCACACATCACCACTTAAGAAAAGCGTTAGTTTTGAGCCAGACAAACAGAGGAGTACACCGCTTTCCCTGCTGGCTGTTAAATGATTTCTTTCTATTGACTTCTTTCTCAGTGGGCACTTAAGATGACTCCCACCGTGCTGTGTTTTTCAAGATGAGTTGTTAAAGCCAACTGTGTAGAAATGCTCATACCTAGAAACATAGAATGTTAGGGGTTGTAATGCCAAATGGGGTCTCCTGGGTCCAGCCATGCAGGGCTGCATCCAGGCAGGTTTAGAACGTCTCTGGAGAAGGAGACCCCACAACCTGTCCTATCAGCCTATTCAAGTGCTCTGTAACCTTTACGGTAAGGAAGTTCTTCATCATGTTGAGCTGGAACCTTCTACGTTCAAGTTAATGCCCGTTATTCCTTCTCGTATTACTGTACGCCACCAAAGAGAGATTATCCCCTTCTGCTCAACTCCGAACTCTCACATATTTGTAGACCTTAATAAGACTCCTTCCCCATCTTCTAGTCTCAGAATGAAGAAAGAAGATAATCAAAGCATTTGAGATGAATGTGAAACAGATGTACTGTGATCCTGCTACAGCAACCAGAGAGAAAATACAGCCCTAGGCAAAGTAGTTCTTCCACTTTTACCCTTGTCTCAGAAAGCCATAGCGGCCTTGGGCAGTGATTACCAATAGAGCCACAAGCCTTAGCCCCTTTTAACAACATCTTGAGTTTCTAGCAGCAGCCAATGCTGAGAAGAGGTGGACACAGGACCATGCCCACGACACATACGTCGCTTTGTGCCACCAGTTCTTCAGGCCTAGGTAATGTACGGTACGGGAAAAAAACCCACAGATCGAACACATCCGGCATCGCTGTCTCTCGGGGTTTTATTCCTTCTGTTGTTTTATTCCTTCCTTCTGGTCCATTCTGTCACTTTGTTTATTCCTGTTCACAGGAAAAATCAAAAAAGGTCTCGCGTTCCAGAATCGCATCATCGCTTCTCTTGTCCGGCAGTTCTGGGCTGCCTCTGCAATTCCATACTCTCGGCATCTGACATTACACAACGGGATTCGAGCTTGTGTAATGAGATCACCATAACAGCACCTGGGCACACCTCTTGTAGGCCAGCACGGTCCTCACCTCATCCCAAGGAGAAAGCTCAAGGTGTTTGCTGCAGACTGAGGTTGAGGTGTGCACAGCTACTTCTCCATTCAGTAGTTTTGTCTGGGTGGAAGCACAAATCCTCTCTGGATTGAATGATGCTCGACCCCCTGACAGAACCACCGTCTTTGTTTGGCAAGTAATCATCACGGTCAGTTTGTTGCGGTTGTTTTTGTGGGGTTTTTTGGGCGGTTGTTTTTTCCTCCAGGGTGCTAGTTGGCGAGCCAGCTACCTGCCCGGCTGTTCGTCTGACTTGGAGCTTCACGTTCAAATTGCTCACGAATTCCCGCAAGAGTGCTGCTTTTCGCTGGGTCTCTGGGTCAGGGGAACCTCCCGTCCAACCCAAAAGACCTTCAGAGAGAGCAACTTCCCAGCCACAGTTCCTTACCGAACGCTGGCCGCCTGGCTTCGACAAGCCCCTATCCCTTCTCGTGCTAATTAGGGGTTGCTCCAGAATATAAAAGGACCACCGGTAGGCAAGAAATTCCCAGGTTTCACACTCAAACGTGAATGACACATATACGTGGTGCTGAATATCTTCCACGCTTTCTACCTTCCCGTCTCTCTTTCTCGCCACCCCTCCTCTACGCACCCCTCTTTGGCCAAAGCACCTTTGTAACTTGTAGTCCATTGTTGCAGCTTCCTGTTACTTGGCCTTAATCCTGACCCTAAGTATCACCTACTCATCATCCAGGAGCCGAATCCAGCCCCTCCAGTGTCTGAGGACTATCCAGGACCCGTGGATTTCAGATTTCTCTCTAAATCCCTACGACAGCCCCTCTTAACGCCTAAGCCATAACCGGGTAATAGTAGGAGGGTAGGACATTCTTGTTCAATTCCGAGAAGACGTCATTCCAGTCAGCAAAATTGCCCTCCAGCTATGACGGTTACATCACCGCACCCTCCAAAGCGATGGTTATGATTTCTTCTAATAACAGATAGACACAGAGTCCCACCTAAAACTCCTTCCTCACCAGACGTCACGTCACACATCTGTAGCAGGTTAAAGGGGATGACGCACCCCCAAAGAGGATCAGATAGGGACCGACAGACAAACTATTCCATTACACGGATATCTCACTTGATATAAAGCCGAGGGACAAGCACGGTCGAGCTTTCCTCACCGCCCTGTGTTGCCAAAGGTCTCTGACCACTCTGCCTCCCACCCGCTTTGTACCTTTCGGAACACAGACTTCCAATCCGGTTCTTTTTACACATGGCCCACACCCACTCGCAACGTCAGCTTTCCTTTTATTGATCTTGCCCTTTTGCAAGGAAAAAGGATCGACAGAGCATCTCTGCCACTAATTCAGCAGACAGCCCAGACTTAACTCTCAACCTCTTTCACCCGGCTACATCAGGCGTCTCATTCGACCTCCTCTCCCTCAAGCACATTGGTACTTTTTTCAGGTACATTTCTCTATTGCAGCATCAACCCCGGTTTACTCATTCATCTGGCACTGCTCCCCACATCCTCCCCACCCTGCCTTTCAAACACCGGAGTCCTTGCTGCCTTTCCGTAGTTTCTATGGAGCCCTTTGCTAAAGCTCCTAGCGTGCTCTCTACTGTCCTGGATTTCATTAGGTTCCGCTCTCAACGGATCGGCCGTGGTTAGCCCATGGGTCCCTCTGAGACCACAAAGCCCTTGCCACATATCTCAGAGAGATAGTCGCTTTTGCTTTGCCCTTTCTGAAGCCAAGTTCAGCATCTTCCTCAAAGCTCTAGGTACGCTCAGAGCATCGAGCTCTGCTTCGCCATTATGTTTCAGGTGTGTGACATAGCTCTCATCTGATGCTTTGCCATCGGGGATAGCTTCATTCTGCTCTCTAGTACCCTCGAAGTAGCTGAGCTTTGTCAACATCACCTTTCGGATGCAATTTCAGAAAACAATTCTCTCACTAGCCCTTTGTGGCACTTCAATCGACTGTTGTTGTTCTGCTTACAAAATTATTAATCGGCCAGACTCACTCAGCTTCACCTAGAGGTTGCATCTTTTTATCGTCTATTCCGCAGTTCCTCTACCTCAATAACAGCCCAGTTCTATTCAGGGAACCAAACAGTCACCCAAAATGTGACACTGGCATTCGTATGCCAGAGTAACTGACTTAGCAACCAGCTTTTAGAGGGAATCGTCACAGAATCGAACTCTGTTTATCCACCGCTTCCACCTAGAACATAGCTTGCTGTACAAAACAGGTAGGCGGCACAGGATTCTCAGGTAACAGCTGCCACCCAACCTCTTAGAGAGACACCTAGGAAGCCAAACCATGTTTTGGTTAAAATACCAGCGCTACGCTTAATAAGACAGCTTCCCGCACTGCCCAGTGGAGCACCCGCATTTGTACACACGCCCAAAAAGAAAAACTCTTTTCTTTGCTCACCTAACACNTTCTGCTCTCTAGTACCCTCGAAGTAGCTGAGCTTTGTCAACATCACCTTTCGGATGCAATTTCAGAAAACAATTCTCTCACTAGCCCTTTGTGGCACTTCAATCGACTGTTGTTGTTCTGCTTACAAAATTATTAATCGGCCAGACTCACTCAGCTTCACCTAGAGGTTGCATCTTTTTATCGTCTATTCCGCAGTTCCTCTACCTCAATAACAGCCCAGTTCTATTCAGGGAACCAAACAGTCACCCAAAATGTGACACTGGCATTCGTATGCCAGAGTAACTGACTTAGCAACCAGCTTTTAGAGGGAATCGTCACAGAATCGAACTCTGTTTATCCACCGCTTCCACCTAGAACATAGCTTGCTGTACAAAACAGGTAGGCGGCACAGGATTCTCAGGTAACAGCTGCCACCCAACCTCTTAGAGAGACACCTAGGAAGCCAAACCATGTTTTGGTTAAAATACCAGCGCTACGCTTAATAAGACAGCTTCCCGCACTGCCCAGTGGAGCGCCCGTGTTTGTACTCGCACACCCAAAAAGAAAAACTCTTTTCT
>VZRI01007438.1:63812-75227 GCA_013397515.1 Upupa epops | reverse complement strand
TGCCCCGCGCCGTGTCGGGGTTAAGGTCAGAGGGCGACCAGGAGCGGGTTGTTCGGGCGCCCTCCCCGCCTTCTCAAGTGCCGGCGCGCGGAGCTGGTGCGGCGGGAGCAAGGGGCAGGGGCAGGGGCCGGCCCGGGTCCCGGCGAGCGGGGGCCGCCGCTGCTGCCGCTGAGCCTACGGCTCCTGCAGTGTAATTTCTTCTCCTGGCTGGGTTGAGGCTCTGTGACGGTGAGCGGGCTCGAAGGGAAGGGAGGGTGGAGAAGGGCTGGGATGCTGCGGGGTCTGCCTGGCTTCACAGTGCGATGCTGTGCAGGAGCCGGCGCCGGTCGCCGTGGCTGTGTCCGGCGTGGGCCGGCCGCCTCTGCCTGAGGGTCTCCGCTAGTGATAGTGGTCGGGCATGGCTGGGAACGGGAGCTGGGATCACCGGGCTTGTGCTGAACCCCGAGCTGAGGCTGGGTGAATCCGCACCCCTTGGCTTTTGCGGATCCGGGGAAGCTAGGTATGGTGTAAGAATCCCTTAATGACTGCAGGGCTGGGCTTGGGAAACTAACTGCCATGGCCCGGGGGTTGCGGTTATAATTATATCTCGGTCTTGGTGGCTGTCATGTGCTGACTTAAGAGCTGCCTGCTGAGGTCTGGCTGACAGTGGGAAAACAGCTCTTCGTGTGTTGCCTTGCTCTCTCTAAGGGGCTAATTTGAAGCCCTGTCACTTACGTGTGGCTATACGATGCTTGCTGTCGAAGAATCCAGTGCCAGAGCACAGCATGTTGTGACACTGGTTGTCTTGGTACATGCTTAACAAACGATGGTGTAATCTCACTAGACTAGACATGAGAGATGCTGTACTCTGATAAGTGATGAGGCCAGGCCTTCCACAAGCTGACATCACACTCCCTTATTACCATTGGGTTATAGTGTAGCCAAGTCTCTTGCACATAAGTGTATGGTGCAGGCTGGCAGATGTAAGAAATCCGTGTCGCCCGGAAAAATAAAAATCTATGAATGTGGACACCCGTGCATGAGAGCTGTCATAGTCTGCAGGCCAGATGTTCCTCCTTACCTAACTGAAGGATTGCCAAATACTGCTCCCCTGTCTCACCTCTCTAGCTATTTCTGTGACAGCAGAAGGGCACAGTCTCTTAAGACTGTCTCCGGTCTCTTAAACTACTGTCTTCATTTCATTTCTGTGTCAAATGTTCTCTTTACTGTTCAGTAACTCAGTCTTTCCATGGCACTAGAGCCTCTGTATGGACGTCTCATGTGTCTTGGCAAATCTGTCCCAGTGAAGTGTCTTTAGTTCCATGACCTTGACACCATTGAAATACTACTGTAGCTAGAACTCCCACTGATGTTATAACTGGTTTCTCTTCAGTAGGCTTGTGTGATGTTCCTCAGTGTAGAACGTATCGCGGAGTTGCTGGAGTGGGGAAAAAAGATAGCTGGGGAGCAACTAAACTGTCACTACATTTGAAAATCATATGCAGGCAATAGTTGGTGAAGCTGTGCTTACTGGAAAGTTAGTTAAACCTTGGGTCTGACAGAACATCAGATTTAGCGAGTTGCTGCCATAGTTGTAGCTTTCCTTTCTTGAAATGAGGAAAGAAATTGTAAACCTTAGTCTGTCTATCCTATAGATAGAGATGAAACCTGGCAGCAGTCTAGAGAATGGGTGCAAATCTGGCATGCTTGTGTTATTTCCCATTCTCTTCTTTCACTTTGGCTTTCTGAACTAATAATGGTTGAATGAGACTTCCTTCTGAGCTCATCAATATTGAGTCTGCAAGACAAAATGCGTGTGTTTGTGCACACGTGTGAGGTTTGGTGGGCTGGAATCCTGACAGAACAGTTCAGGAAGCGGCATTTGGACAGCAGCTTCCCCAGAGAAAACCAGACATAGTTTGATCCTCTGTTTGCAGACATCTGCAAAAGTATCATTCAGCTTTGAATGACTTGATCTTCGGTGGAAATCTGTGACATTACTCGTTATTAGAAATAACCAGTGTAGCAACATGCACAGCAGAGAACTGTTGAATATGCTTTATTTTAAAGTTTGTTTTGCTTCGTGGGGTTTCCGTATGCTAAAACCTGAAGCATTAGAGAAGAGTTTGAAAAGTGTAGTTCAGTGTGGAAAGAGCCTCTCTGTGAAGCACGCGGTGTGTTCTACGTAGCAAATACAGTAAAAGGGAGACCACATGCATTAGAGCGGTTATAACGGTGGAAGTAATGTAGCTGAGTTTGAAATGTTAGAGCTCTTTACAGCATTTCAGATTAAAATGCGTTTGTTTGAGTTTGGGATTACAGATTAACTGCAAGAGATCCTGGAGGAAATACTCAGCTGGGTACAGCAAGTGCTGGGTAGTGAACTGTTGTCCAGATTGCTAGAGAACATGAGAGAATGTTCTCTACCATGTTCTTCTGCTTGTCATCCTTTGTATAATATAAAACAAGAAACTGTTTCCACCTTGCCTTTCAACATTATCATAGGTGCTTCCTTCCTTTAAAGGATCTCTTATTTATTCGTTTTAAATATAATTCTAACTCACTTTTCCTGCCCCATCATTCGAGATAGGTAGAATGTGGCAAGCAGAGAGTCACAGTCCTCTCCAAACCACACAGAGAATACACAAGGTCAAGCTCGTTTCTCTTCGGCAGAGGTGCTTCTGAGTATTCATTCTGAGCACCAGGAGAATTTTGGTAGGCAGCTGAATTTAAGGTTGATATACCACACACATCATAATGCTAGCTCTTGTGAATGAGTGTTTCTATACGTGTGTTCAGACCTCTGGGGCCTCTGTGAGGTTTGAATGTACAAGGAAGGGACAAGTCAAAATCTCAGCTGATTTCACCTGCACACTTAAGCTTAGCATTTGGTTGCTGTTGGACTAGATTACACTGCAAACCAGAGACTGTTGATCTTTGCTTGTGTACAGGTAACACTATTCTGCTCTCTGTGCTTCTGTTTGATAATGCAGTATGTTTTGTTTGGGTTCTTTTTTGTTTTCCTTAAAACTCAGAATTTGAGAAAATGAAGAAATACCTATTTTGAGGATTTTGTTGACTTCATTTTGTATCTGTGTACTTCGAGGATGAAGCTAAAAGCATGGACAAAATTATTTGCATCTGGAGAATGAAGTTACCAGTTCAGTACTTTGATCCTAACACAGTACAGCAGAGCAAAAAGATTAAGGAGGATCCCTTTTGGTGTCTACAGATATGTGCAGATATTTGATTTCAGATGCGCAAAACTGCCTTACCCTGATACACCTGCTTTCCCGGGGAGATAAAGGAGTTGTCAGGAAATTACAGATCTCACTGAAGGACGGGGAAACCTTGCCTAAAGGTGTGTTTTTGCAGAGCATATTGGAGACTCAGTAGCAAGTGTTTACTTGCTTAAGGCATCTTTTTTTGTAGGCTTATGGTCTGTCTTCTAAGTCTAGATGTTTTGAATTCTTGCAGTTACTGTGCCTTATTTCTGCTCCAAATGAAACAGTGAGGTCTCACCTTGAGTACTGTGGGCAGCACTGGGCCCCTTCCTTCAACAGAAAGACTGAGGTACTGGAATTAGTCTAGAGGAGAGCAACAGGGCTGGTGAAGCATCTAGAGGGAAAGTCTTGAGGACAGGCTGAGGGAGCTAGGAGTGTTTAGCCTGGAGGAGACTCAGGGGGGACCTTACCATTCTCTGTAACTACCTGAAGTTGTAGACAAGTGGGGGTCAGGCTCTTCTCCCAAGCAACTAGTGATGGGATGAGAGGGCAGGGCCTAAAGCTGTGCCAGGGGAGGTTTAGATTAGATGTTAGGAAGCCCTTCCTCATGGAAAGGGTGGTTAGACATCCGAATGAACTGCCCAGGGTAATGAGGAAGTCCCCATCCCTGGAGGTGTTTAAGAAAAGACTGGACATGGCCCTTAGTGCCTTGGTCTAGCTGATGTGATGTTAGGTCACAGGCTGGGCTTGGTGGTCTCAGAGGTCTCTTCCAGACTCAATAATTCTCTGATTCAGTTGTAAGAGTATTGTTTTTCCTTCTGTGAAAGAGGGCAGGAAGTCAATAATAATCTGAATACTGAAAAAAACAAGCTTTACATTTTAAAGGCTTTAATTTTACACGTGTATTAAAATGTGCTGAGATGCATCAGACAGAAAGGCACGATTTGAAATGATGAATCTTTAATTGTACAGTACAAAGGTACTGCTGAGAAAAATTGTGACAGAGAGAGCTACTAAAATATCTGTAAAATCTCTCTTTTGCTAAAGTGCTTCTTAATTTTTTTCTATTTATATCTAAAATTAATGGGCACCCTTCCTTGAAGAGCATATTTAGTCCTTTTTGACAAGGGTTTCAACATTATCCCTGGCTGACTGAACACCTGTTAGGCAGGTGGGTTTAGGACTTTAGGCTGAAAGGACTCAAGGGGAAACACCACTTCAGTTACTTGTGTGGAAAACACACCTGCATTAGTATCAGGAGTAGTACTGTAGTCCTGGTATAGAAAATGGCCATTCCTCTGAAATCACTGTATGTGATAGAGTGTGCAGCTGTAATCTGCTGGGGGGTGGGGGCAAACTGCAAGCCATGAGCTGAATGTTTGAAACATGCCAGGAAGATTTGTCTTGCTAGACTATACGTGCCCCGACAGAAGCTACACTAATTCATCATCCTCTGGCTTGGCAGCAGTGGGGTAACTTGTCAGGAAAGAACCTGCCATGCTGAACTACCAGAATTTTTCCAAGCCTCTGTTCAGCATTTGTGTTTGTTGATGCTAATTCATCTGTGACACATCTGAGCTCCGGTTCCCTTAACATCTGGAACAATTACAGGCAGGAGAGAGAGCTGTGATACCAAAACACCTTCACTTAAAAAACCAAACAACATTCTGTTGTCCTAAGTTTAAGCGCAGGGACTAGTTTGTTCTGAATAGAGATCCTTCCATGCTGATTTAACTTGCTCTCTTGACAATGCAGGGTACCTCATGCTAGAGTGATGTTTGAGATTGAGGAGGTGCAGGGCCCGCACTGGAAGATTTTAAGTCTTCATCTGTGGCAAGCCAGTATCTGGAGAGCCACTTTCTCATCTGTAGATGTATGGATAAATTATTTTCCTGACCAGCAGAACCTTTCCAGACATCACAGCTGTTCCATTTCTCCTCATTGTTGGGTCCAGCTGTGTTTTACCTCTTGGAAGAGGATCTCTGTACATCTCAAGCAAGGATGACTCAGATATCAATGACAGTAATAAGCTGCAGGAGGAATCGCTGGCGATCTTGAGGAAGAGGGTTCATTAGGTCATAGTACTTGAAACTTGGCCGAACAAGCCAAGCGCTAGTCTGTGCCACAGTATTGGAATAAGGCAGCATTTTTCCTTTTACTCTACTTGGCAGGTTGCTAGCCAATAAAGCAAAGCATATTTCCTTTCATATTCCCCTTAGTAGCTCTCTGTTGTTAACACAAAGTTATTTGTTCCTGAATTTTACTGTGTTCATACCCACCTCCTGGACACTGCAATTCTGCCCCTGTAATTCTGTCTTCTGAAAGAGGAATGAAAATCAGCTGTAACAGGAGAAAAAATGTTTGCTAAATTCTTAAAATTAGATGCTGCTTTTGCAGAATTACATTCTGGAGTTTATGGTCATGGATTTCATAAAGCTTGGCCTAGATCTCTAATCAATTAAAATACATCTGCATTTTCCATACCTCTGTGGATCTTGTGTATTTTACAGTATGTGTTACGGGTGATAAGCATTGCTGAACCAGTTTAGGCTGCAGGAAAACTCTTCCCGTCCATTCAACTCTTCGCTGGGGTTACTCTCACTTTCCTGGCAGAACGCAGGCTTTTGTGACAGGAGTGGGCACCACACTAGCCTTGGAAACTATCCAACTCTGAGCAGCTAACAGAAACGGAGGAAACTGTTTGAAAACGCTCTGAACACTGAGGCCAGCAGGCGTGGTATTTCCTGGAGCACACTAGTTATTTGTACTTGCTGTTTGTGAACGAGCACAAGCTACAATCTGTGTCACAGCTCGTGCCTTCTGTAGGCAAATACTGCTTTGTGCCAGGGATGGTTGTGTCTGTTCTCACTGTAGTTCGTGGCAGTAACGTCGCCTTGCTCATTAATACAGCAAACAAATGCACAGCAACTTAGTGATTAAATTTGAAGAGGTTTTATGTTGTTACTTCTCCTCTAGATAGGGTTTCATGACAAACCAGCTTCAATAACTCTTCTTCTTTCCTCACCAACACCACCTGATTCTTCTACCTGCACTATTTTGCTGTCTGCTTCAAGTCTTCAACTGGAGTAATATTGTGAGGCTGTGTGGTAAACCACTCTGAGAAGCAATTCCAGGTTCTTTGTAACCATGGAAAAGAAGAAAAGGCTAGTTTACCTTGTGAGTCCATTTCCTGCTGTCATTCCCCATGCATCCCCACAGGTGCTCTTTTGCCATAACCGGAGCAGGAGCAAGCCCCAGGCTCCTGTGCTTTGCATCCGCTGAAAGAAGCCTTCCTCAGAGTACACTGTCATCTAAGACATGTCCTTGCTGTGAAGGAACTGGTGAAACCTTTAGCTCTTCTCTGGAAGCTTCAGTGCTTGTAAACTTTCTTCTGTAGCAGTGTTTCCAGCTGTTTGGAGTGACAGGCATGGTGTTACTGTCAAACTATAGCCAAGTGTAGAAGGAAGCAGCATGTTGAATCTGAAATTTGCAGGGAACCTCCAGATTTTACACCTATTTGAAAGAATACATCAACTTCAACCTCTCCATCTTAGATCTGATTCTTACCTAACAGTAAACAGACCCTCAAGATAGGGGGGGAAAATGTGTTTCTTGGGTGGAAGGCAGGCAGACACCCACAGCACCAGCTCATTCTTCTTCTTTTTTTCTTTTTTAACGTTGATTCTTTAGTGGAAAGAATGAAGGGGGAAACACAAATTGGTTTTCCCTTGGCCCTTATCAATCATTGTCTTGCAGATCTCTATTTGATATCACTCAAGGTCACTCTCCTGGTTAACCTGGTTCATAGAGCAGCAATGCCACAAATCTTTTGACTCTGCACTTGGGTTGATGCTGAGCTGCATTGGTGTGATGCATAGAGTGCTGGGGATGAGTGTATATGTCCTGCAGGCTCCAGAGGCTATTTATTTCAGAAGCTGGTGAAAAAATGCTGATGATGTAGAACAAGAAATATCTTTGCAATGAACAGAGCAGCTTCGAGAGATTTTCTGATGAAAGCATGGATTTTATGTCATCCTAGTGTCTTGCACTGAATAATTAGCAGTGCGTACCAGTTAATCTCTGGTGATGAAGAATAAAACTGAGTGACTTACTGGTATTCCCTTTGAAGTGATTCTGTGTCTGCCAGGTTTATCTGGAGGATCACCTTCACTCTTACCCTTAGCTTGAATTTGTCATGGTTATGTCTCAGGTATGTATTTACGCTGCAAGCCTTTTCAGTAAAATAGATGTATTTAGAGCAAATTCACTGCAGTCTCCAGCTCTTCTAGTCTTCTACAGCTACAATCTGTAGAAGACTAGAAGACTACAGCTGCTTTTCCCAGAGCATTTTGACAAAAGTAGCAGTCTGCTCTGGTGGAAGAGCAGGGCGTTCGTTTTCAGCTCCACTCTTCAGTATGTCCCCTTGTAATGCTTTAGCTCATTTGAGTGTTCGCTGCACACGAGTTTGAAGTTTGACTTTAATCAGACTATCTTGAGGCCTTCCTTTCTGAGTTGTTTGTCACCTGCAGATCGTAAGGGGTTTTGTCAGACCCTCCCTTTGTGTCTGAACCTTCAGATGGGAGCACTTGGTTGAAATACAGTCGGGGTGGCATGTGAGTGTTCAGGGATTTTTTCTTTTGGTTTTTTGGTGTGCAGGTGCACAGTTCTAACTGGACAGCTTGCTTGTGTAGGCTTGTTTTTCTTGTGTGTGTATTGTTTATATAGTCTTCTTACTTGTATTTG
Source organism: Upupa epops (assembly GCA_013397515.1). Taxonomy (NCBI): domain Eukaryota; kingdom Metazoa; phylum Chordata; class Aves; order Bucerotiformes; family Upupidae; genus Upupa; species Upupa epops. The sequence continues at coordinate 67,281 of VZRI01007438.1, read as the reverse complement.
GTTGGTATTTAAAAGCCTATGAAGTGATTTAGTTTTTAACAGGTATCAGATACTATCCAGATACTTTCTTTTATGCCTGTTACAGCCTTTCCTGTGTCTGTCTGCCGTTGGTAAAATCAGGGGTTTTTTCTTCAAGGCCACTGTAATTTTTTTATCATCTCTGCTGTAGTTGTCCATTTCTGACCTCAGAATCTGAAGTGGCCAGTTTGGAACCTGACCCTGGATTAAAGAATCACCAGCAATACTTCTAGCATCCCTGTTCCTAAGCTAGTTTCTTTGCTTATGTGTTTTTATGCAGGCACAGTCTTTCCAGTATCTTAATGGGTTTTCTCTGCAGTGCCTTGTCAAATGCATCACTAAACCACAGCTATATTAGATGCACAGGGTTCTCATTATCTGTTTGCTGTGCTTTATTAAAAGCTCACAAAGGAAAATAGAGATTGGATTAGTCAATAGCAATTGCAGTTCAGTTTATCAGCCCACAGCAATTACTCTTGCTTCAGTAATTGCCGGGATGTGCCTTTTCCTTTTCCCAAGTTCTCAGACTGAGTTTGTGTTCTGATTTCCTATACCTGGTACAATGCATTTTTTTGTGCTTTGGTATCAAGGGGAAGGAGATGCAATTAAGTGAAAGAACTAGCACACAGAGGTGCAAGCTGCAAGCAGGAGTATTTTCTCCTCCAAATTGATTTGATTACAGAAATTCAGCCTTTCATGTTTCTGTTCCATGTCCAGAGGAGTGCAATGGGACAATGGTAGTCACTGGAACTACAGTTGTAGCTGTGTACAATAGTATTACCAACTGTAGTAAATAAACACCAGTACATAGTTAACGGACAGAGTGTTTCATGGCCTGAAGCAGAGACTTTCTTACTGGAAAGTACTGCTGCCATTATTTAACAAAAGAACCAACCCAAAACTCAATTACCTTGTTTGACAGACTAATTTAACTGTGGAATTTAAGTTAGGTTTTTAAATGACTTTCAGTTAAGCTGGGTTTAAATATGTATTACCAAACTTGATGGGATGGAATGGTTTAGGTTTATGTGGTATGGTGGTGTTGCAGACACATACAGGTATTGCTGACTAGTTCAGCTGTATGGATCATACACGTGTTCTGCTGAAAGTCAGCAGTTTGGGGCCTCACACAAGATTTTTTTTTCCAATTCCTCATAAATTCCATCTAAGTCTCTGTAACCCTCTCTATGCTGTAAAACTTTGCCCTTTGATGGCACCACACATCCAGAGACGTGATAAAAAGGGAGAGGTATGCATCTTGCTGAGAAACGTGACTCACAAAAGCTTTGCTCGTTCACTCCCTTCACCCCAGCAGATTGCCTTGAAGTGGATCATAAGCAGCAGTGCATCATTACTATTATCTCCTGGTGTGACTCACGGAGCCATATATAGCAGCTCTTCTTTTGGAGAGAATTCTTACTCAGAGCAAGTAGGATGTGGAAACAAATACTGAATGTCAGACTGTTAGGTCACTGTCGCATTAGAATTTCTTTCACGGCGGATAAAAATGTCTAAAAATGCCTTTAAAAGAAAATGCCTTTGAAAGCAATGACTGTCTATATTAAGCAGGTATTGTCAAGTGAAAAATCCTCATTAGTTTCCTCCCGATGCAGTGCTGTTGTTCTCACGATAATTATCTCTTTTGGGCAACCAGAATGTATTTATAGCAATATATTTATATATGTAATAGCAAATTCTTGGGTGTTTCAATATCTGGATTGCTAGGTAGCGCAAGGTAGCAGGCAGCTTTTGCAGCGTGCTTCAGGCTTTTTTTACTTAGCATTTTTAAGAGCTTTTTCCTCTTGTTTGCCTCATAATCCCCCAAATTAATTCTCTGAATTCTTTTTATTCTCTTTTAGTTGTAATGAAACTGCTTGTGACATCCAAGTGTGGACCATAACATTGATCCCCTTTCAGAGTCTTCTGCCCTCCTTTTAGAAAGCTCAGCTTTCTGCACTCCTAACAGCATCCCCTCTCCATGTGTTGCACTAATTTAGTACCTCGCAATTTAGACACCTAGATTGCTGTTTTTGCCAAGAAAGACTAGCCAAGGCTTTCTTCAGGGCTTCGGTGATTGCTGCTGGAGCAGTCTTTTCATCCTTATCCCCATATGAACTCTAGCCTGAGGATGCAGAGCTGTTTTTCTAGCGCTGTTTCCTGTGTCACTTGTGTTCTGTGTCCTCTGCTGGAATACGTACTGTGCTGTTTGTTTATGTGCCATCTATGTTGACTCAGCTTGCACTTCAAACCAGCACCCAAGAATTTTAAATATGCCCTGGGAAATTAAGAATCCTTCCTTGTGTTTTGCGGTGTTGATAATGAACCAATGAAGCTGTAGAAATAAAGGAAATACTCCTGTGTTCTGTTACAGGTTTTGGGATTCGAAGTTGATACGGTGAACTCCGTCCAGTTTTCCAACCACACAGGTAAAGTTTTAAACGTGTGTATTCAGGCGTCACTCCACAGTCACTCAGCTTTCCTCAGCATGTGCCTCGCCTCATTACGTGGCAGTGGGAAGGTCGCTCGTATGTTTTTCACTTGCATTTTCAGGATGTATTCAAGTCTTGAAGGAATCTGGGTTTGGGATGAAGGCATGATATGTCGTGGTAATGTCCTGCAGTTCGGTGTGTGAGTTTCTTTTGTTAGTCAGTATCTAATTACCTCAGTTATACAGATAGAGCCATCTGTGCAGGCAGGCGTCTGAACTGAAGAGTCTTCAGTACTTACTGCTTTCTGTGCCTTTTGGCCCTGTGATGCTCCCAGTCATGGTACCAAGCCAAATACTAGTTTTTGGAACAGAGAGCCAACTAGGAAGTCTCTGCCCTCTAAAGCTNGCTCCCAGTCATGGTACCAAGCCAGAGTATTGAGCTAGACACCGTGTTTCTTCTCCTGTGTTTCCAGTGTCTCCTTAGCTGTGCCCACCCAAGTGACTTTCAAGTATCCAAAAAGCACACTTGGCAAGGGGGAAAGGCGTGGAGTATTGATGCATTGGAGTATATTTTACTTGGGGTCTAAGCCTGAACATGATGAATGCACATACTTCCAGACTTCCTAATGCTCACAGTGCTGGAGGACTTTATTCTTCCCAAAAAAAGATGACATTTATTTAAGCAATAACTTTGCACTCTAAGGGAGCTCCCAGCTACTTGCAGGTTTTGGATCAATAGTGACACATGTACTGGAGTAGGTTTTGTGAGGACAGAGCTGCTGTAGATAATGAAATTCTCCTAAAAAAATAACCCAGGAACAAAATCTGACTAAAAAGCTTGAGAAAGAGCAAAAATTGTTCCTGAATTAAAAAGGAAAAAACTTGAGAAACTTTCTGAGCACCTCCTGAGGTTTAGGAACAACTAGTTTTTGGAACAGAGAGCCAACTAGGAAGTCTCTGCCCTCTAAAGCTCTGGTGTAGAGTCTGGCATCTGGGCAGGAACAACCCCAGGGACCAGTATAG
>VZRI01007438.1:31260-63764 GCA_013397515.1 Upupa epops | reverse complement strand
CCAGTGACAGGACAAGGGGCAGTGGATATCAGCTGGAATCAGAGGACGCTCTACATCAGTATGAGTAGAAACTTCTTTCCAGTGAGGTTGACAGAGCACTGGAAGGGGCTGCCCAGGGAGGTTGTGGAATCTCCTTCTCTGGAGACATTTAAAACCCACCTGGCCCTGTATCTGTGTGACTGGATCTAGGGGCTCCTGCTCTGGCAGGGAGATTGAACTGGATGATCTTTGAGGTCCCTTCCAGTCCTTAATATTCTGTGATTCTATCATAGAAGGAATTTAGAGTCACCCTGGGAAGGGGGGAATGTTTCAAAGGTAGCTAGAAAGCCATCTCTGCTTGTTAGGATATGCACGACAGAGGTAATCATTAAAAAGGGGGGGTGGGTGAGTGTCTACCTTAGCTCAGCAAGAAGCTGCTTGTTTCGCCTGTGCCCTTTGACACAGTACAAAGTTTTCTTGTGTTTTTCAGAGGTACCTAGATGTGACTGGCGTTTGTTGTGTTCGCTTTTGGAGTTTGGAATGTTTTGTTGAGGATTTTTATAGCTGGGTAAAATTGGAACCTGCCATAGATGAAGGAGTTTGCTCACCTGAAGTAACTTGCTGCTCAGAATGGATGGGCACCTGTCATTTGTTGCCTTTCACTTTCAAAACAAACTCGCCTTTCTCTAGGGCATTGAAACAGCTTAGAAGGGGTTTTACTGGCCCGTAAGCTGCATGTGTCTGAGGACAGGGTAATTGCATTACCAGCAGGCTCTTACAGCTGAAAAGAAGGAAGAATATTGTTCCAGTTGTGATATCATTTAGAAAGGTTACCAGAGCTTCATTCCAACTTTGTCAGACAGTAAAGATAGTGGAAGGAGCAACAAGTTAGTGGTATCTTCCTCCCCCCCTGCCAAGGAAGCCTAAATTATCACCCAGAAAAGTGTTTCAGAGATCTCAAGTCTTTGAAATATTTAGAACTTCTCTTTGTCTCCTGGTGTTTAGGAGTCCCATTAGTAGTTTGGGGTTTTTTTGTCATCTTGATTGTCTCAGTAAGGGTGTTTAAAAATCCCAAAGTTTGCTGCACAACCTCATGGCTTTGGGAAGCAGATCTTTCGGGAAAAAGTCCTGAGGTGTTGTTTCGTGCTTGCCAAGCACAAGTGAAAACAGACTCTGTAAAAGCATTGGTCACTGGCTGAAGTAGGAAGGACTAGTAATTAAGGAAGGGCACGTATTTTCTTTTATGGCAGCTCTGTTCTTGTAACAGTGCAGGGTTTCCTCTAAATCCTTTATGAAACTGAAGGTTAGATTCTAGCGTTGCACCCTGCATGTAGGGGGACACGTGTCCTCCTCATTTGACGTTTGGTTTGCTGCAACTTGCACATCGGTGTACCACTGCAGGGATTCAGGAACAGAAACTGCGGTGCTGGGCTGTGACTTCCTGATAGGACAGGAGTTGTGTGCTGGATGAGTGGGAGGAGGTAACTGGATTTTCTTACAGAAAGGGGATCTTAGCAAGAACCATTTCTGTGCTCATCATTAGAGCTGAGGGCAAGTTTCTGCTTCAAAAGACTAACTCTGAATTTTAGTTTCTAGAGGCACAGGTGCATGGTTAGCAAAAGAGGTTTTAGACATGGTGTTCTTTCTTTCTTTCCCCACCTCCATCCTTAAACCTGGTCTTTTCAGCAAAAGATAAAATGCAGAGAGAACTGATGACTAACAGATTTAACTTGGTGAATCATTATTGCGCTTTCTTACCCCCGTCTTTAAGAAGATGCCACAGGCCTATTTGTGCTGACTCCTGCTCAGAAAATTCAGCTTTCTTTAGCTTCTGATAATCCTGAAATTGGGAAAACGTGCTTTAAACCAGTCCCCCTGGGAGAACAGTTTGTCATGTTGCTTGGAGAGGAGCTTTTCTGATTAGAGTGACTCACCCTCGAATGGATCGTGCTTCACGTACAAATAAAAGAAGCTGTCACGCAGTACACAGAAATACCATGCTTTTTATTCTTACTATTGTTTGCAGATGCATCTCATCACCTGATGTGCAGTAATAAAGATCTAGATGGTTTGGGTTGTTGTATCATGAACTGGCTGTAGGGTAGAAGCCGGAGAGTAGTGGTCAATGGGACAGAGTCTAGCTGGAGGCCTGGATCTACTGGAGTCCCCCAAGGATCAGTACTGGGACCAGTCCTATTCAATCTAGTCATTAATTAAAGGTCCTTCCAAACTCTAATGATTCTATGATCAGGGACTTTTTTTGGGGTGCACTTTTAATTCTTAAGTGATTTCCATTCTTGTTTTTAATTTGTAGGTCAACTATAAGCTCATCATGTGCTTCCCTTTGAATTTGCTGCAGAACAAATAGCTTGTTGAGTTTTCTTTCCCTGTCTCTTTTCTCGTTAAGTAAAGCATGTTTTGCTTCCACTCAGTGGGTGTGTAGGAGTGGTTGGGTTGGCTGGGATGTCTAATACATGAGAGGTTACATCTGCACAGTCTGCCACCCATACACAGTCATGAACACCTCTGCACTGCGCAACAACCCCTGCCAAAACCTCCCCTTGTGCCTGGCACTGGTAGAAGTTCACTCCCACACTGACTGTCTGTAAAAAAATACCCAGTGCAGGCGGGTGCTGTGTTCTGGTTTTGTTGGAGGCTACCTGGTGGCTAGATTGCGTGCCGGAGAGTGCCTGTGAACTTCGTGACGCACAGCTGGACCAGCGTGCGTGGCTGTCATGTGCCTCAAACACCAGGACTTTCTTCCTGTTTCCCCGTGTTAAATGCAAGGTTACTGAAGCCACTTGGAACAGTTTTGCAAGGAGTACCCTAGCAGGAGCTCAGACCTTGGAACAGAACGTTCTGCTGGAAAACAAAGAGCTCTTACATGCCTGGCTGTACTTTCATAGCAGCTTGAGTTCTGTGTTGGGTTTTTCTTTCTTTCTTTGTCTTTTTTCCCTGTTTCTCTCTTCTGGCATGCCTGGATATTTTAGTATTTTCTTTTTTTCCTTGCTTTTGAAAGGCAATAAAAGGCTTATAAGCACATTTCAAAGGGTGAAAAAAGTGCCAGTGGAGGAAAGCAACAAAGAAAGGTACTTTGACTCATTCTGAGTGCAGTGTTAGCTGCATCTCTTGGATGTGGTTTTGTTGGTTTTCCTTTTCCACACAGCTGAACCAAGCAAGGCCTTTCCTTGGAGCCAAATGAATAAGCTTATCGTTTTAGAGGGATAAGTGACAGGAGCCATCCTATCTTACCTGGTTTTCATTCTCTTATCTGCTAAAAGCAAATGCGTAACATTTGATTGCAGCGAAAGGCCATCACACAGGTAAACACAAGTGGTATAAAGGTGTCTGAAGGTGTCTGTTCATCTGTGTGTTGAAATGTATTGCTAATCCAGGAGACGCATGCAGTCAGCCTGAGCCAGGCACAGTTTTGGAGAGCTCTGTCATGGTTTTCAGTGTTTTCTTTGCTCTCAGTCCAGGAGAATCATTTGTGATTTTTTTTGGTAACCAAAACAAGGAGGACTAAGCTTTCTTCCTCTGTGGAAGATAAAAGCAAAGGTATCACCTTAATTTCCAAGACAAGATCAATAGTTTGATCAAACTGCTGTGCCTAACAAGCTCTGTAGTCTCCAGATGGGATACAGTTGTTTTGCCACGTACAGACATGAAGCTCATTCTTTAGCGTTCTTGCCTGTGGTTGTGGTATGTGCACAGATAGCCAGGGTGCTGCAAGACTTTGACCTTCTGTACCGTTGAGTGCCACAGTGGAAAATTACTGCAAAGCAGGAGTTGTAGCCACTGAAGCTGAACATTTCAAGTCTTCTCTTGCTGTTTTTCAGATACTCATGTTTAGTGGTTGGGTTAATCACAGAACCCTCATGGCTGGAAAGGACCTCCAAGGTCACCGAGTCCAGCTCTCATCCCAACCTCTAGACGTATTCAGGCTGTGTTAATCGTGTTACCAGGTAGTATAAAGGATCCTCTAGAATCACAGATAATCAAGTCCAATCTTTGACCCAGAACTGCTAGGTCGCTCCTAAACCATTTCTCTCAGCACGTTGTCTTTTAAGGATCTTTTATTTGTAAAGCCTTTTAAACACCTCCAAGGTGGTGACTCCACCGCTACCTGGGCAACCTATTCCAATGCCCAATAACTCTTTCAGTGAAGAAACTCTTTGTAATATCCAGGCTAAACCTATCTTAGCGCTGCTTGCAGCCTTTTCCTCTGGTCCTATGACTTGCTACCAGGGAGAAGACACTGTCCCTCTCCTTGCTCCAACCTCCTTTCAGGTATAGAGAGTGATAAGGTCTCCCCTCAGCTTCTTTACCCTCAGACTAAATAGCCTCGGTTCTGTCAACCATTCCCTATAGGACTTGTGCTCCAGGTCCTTCCTGAGCACTTTTGCCCTTGCCAGTTTTCTTTTTGAAGGCAGAGGCCCAGCACTGAACACAGTATTGAAGATGCAGCCTCACTAGTCCTCAGTACAGGACTTGGCCTTATTGAACCTCACACAATTAACCTTGGCCTGTGGATCCGCCTTATTGAGATCCCTCTGTAGAGCTTCCCTGCCCTCCAGCAGCTTGATATACCTGCCCAGCTTGGTGTCCCCTGCAGACTGACTGCAAGCTGCCCTCATCTAGATTATTCATAAAGAGAGTGGGTCCCAATACCAAACCCTGGGGATCACCACTTTCTAATAGAAGTAGAGGTTTGGGCAAAAGACACTGGAGTGGACTGCCCAGGGAGGTGCTGGAGTCCCCATCCCTGGAGGTGTTTAAGGACAGACTGGCTGTGGTCCTTAGTGCCCTGGTCTGGCTGACTGTGGTGATGTCAGGCCATAAGCCAGGCTTGATGGTCTCAGAGGTCTTTTCCAGCCTCAGTAGTTCTGTGAATCCTCACTGTGTTTGGTTCTTCAAAGAGACTTAAAAAAACCCTTTTGTAGGGAGAGAATTGTAGTGGCTGATGTGAGTCAGTGGCCCAGCCAGCTGGCAGCAAGCGGTGTTTTAGATGCTAGGCCCTTGTGAGCTGAGGAGAACAAAATGATCCATCTGCTCACCCTGCTGTGGGTGTATTTGCATTAATAAGAAGGAAAACTGGAAAACGTTCTCATCCCAAGCTCCAGGCACCTTTTGGCAGTTACTCTAATAACACAGTTTAAGGCATTAATCAAAGCCAATAGTTTTTGTCAGAGAGTTTTGTAACTACAAGAGCAGAAGTTAAACCAACCCAAATAGTCTTGCCTTCACCCAGGGGTGGTATGAACAAGATGCCTCACTTTACATGTCACTTTTCCTCGTTCCGGTTAATAAATAGGTAAGACTGCATTTCTGGAGTCTGGAAGAGCTCAGCTGTGGGTCTGTCCTCGAATATCCTGGAAGGAGCTTCACTCTTACATTTGAGGGAGTGATGCCTTCTAGATAGGCAGACTTTGCTGACAAGATGCAGTTAGATTTTTCCACAAATATCTAACATTAGAGTCTGTCAAGGACTATTTTTGGGGGGTTTTCCCTTGAAATTGGCTGCCGTGGAGTTTGATCCACTGTTTATGGAAATCAGGTTATCACCTTCCATCTGCTTCCCATGCTTGACATTCTTAAGAGGTCATTCAGGTGTAAGAGTGTATGGATTTTACTTGTCTGTTTACAGCGCCTTTCTGATGCTCACTTGCCTTCTGCAGGATGCTCTACACTAAAGCTGTGCTGTTTCTGGGAGAAGACCCAGTAAAGAGCATCCGTGACAGCGTTCTGCTGTGATGACTTTGTTCCACACGGGTCCTATCGAATGCCGTACCTGATAGGTACAGCAGTGCAGCATTCCTGTGTCCAGACAGGTCCATGAGCCTGTTTAAGCTTGTCATCTAGCTGCTCATCTGTTCCCTCGATTTTTCTTTCTTTAGTAGTCATTTTTATAGTATATACTGCCACCCTCCTCCAGTCGAGTCTAGACCATGCCTTTGTGTCCTTCCACACAAGAAGGGAGCCGTTATACAGGCACCATAGGGGAACTGGCAGGAGTGCCTCTGTGTGAGCTTTGCTTGGTTTGCTAGTAAATGGACGGGCCTAGACTGCAGTGTGGTTGTTACAGCTCTGCTCCCTTGGGAAACAGAGGTGCTAAGAGGTTGAGCGCATTAACTGCTGACAGCAGCTTTCATCTGGCAACAGCACTTTACAGGAGAGGAGATGGAAATGCTTTCTGCTTAGCAGAAAGAGGAGCGTATCTGATACAGCCTTAAAATCTTTGTGATCCTTAACAGAAAACCTAGCTAGAAGATTGATCTGTCAATTCTTTTGCAGGTTATGACCACTGGAAGGGTCAGGTATTAAATTCAGATGAACTTCATGAACTGTATGAAGGACTTAAACTGAACAAAGTCAACCGCTATGATTATGTACTCACAGGTAAGAAGAGCTGCTTGAAAGAAGAGTTTCCGTGGGATCTGAACCAAAGTAAAGAAGTAGAAACTCCTCCTTCCAAGCCGAGCAATTGCTTTATCCCTCCTTTGATTCCTCCTGCCGTTTCTTTTGCACGTTACGGTCTCAGCTGCTCATACCGTTCTGTTTGAAACAGACGAGGCTGTAACTGCATGAGGAAACTGATCCTCTTGCATAGGTCACAGACTCCTGCAGGCCTGATGAATGCTTTGGGAGGGCATCTGTGGAAAAAGAGCCAGGGAATGTTAGAGCCTCATTAGTAAACCTGTTTGGAGGTACCAATTGAATTGTTTCTCCTCAGTTTGCAGTACAGGCACTCTGCAGTACTGCAGTATGTTTTTATACACAGTCATCTGTCCTTGTGTTTTCAGCTTAATCTGTAAGGGGTGGTGCGTTGGATAACCTAGAAGAAGTGGGCTCTCTGTGATGGAGAAATAGACGCACATCCTTTGTTTTCCTTCCATGAACTCTCACAGAGGACACTTCCAGGAAACGTGAATTGTGTTAGAGGAGTTTTCAGGAGATATTTGCCAAATCTATAAATACTGTTGGAATCTTCCTTTATCTGAAATGCTCCTTTTTCTTTTCAGATGTCAATTTTTCAAGTGAAAAGAAAAATCTCCACATTATTTTTTAGTATTTTATAATATTTAGGTATAGTACCCAGTTCAAAGCTGAAGGTTTGGAGGAGCTGCTTTGCTAAAAACACTCTTGAATGAACTAAAGTAACCAAACACTATTTACAAAATGTATAAATGAAAGCACAAATACATAAACATCTATAAAATTAAGAAAGACACTACTACTACTACTACTACTACTACTACTAATAATAATAATAATAATAAACCTGCTTCAAACCAGAGTGTGAGAAAGGTGAATGGAGTTTCAGGTATTTCTTGTTTACTACCCGGAAACAATATCCGTTCAGCCTGCTGTTGTGAAGAAAACATAGGGGTTTGTCTTTCAGTCTGACCTTTCCTGTGTGTGTGTTTAGGTGTACGAGCCCTCCATGAATAACATGGTTTGTCAGGGTTGTATTTGTAGTAGTGCAAGCGCTGTCTGACTGTTTTCTACCTTGCTGTTGTGACCGAATTAAATCCTAAAACTGATCTGTTCCAAAAATGCCTTATTTCAGAGCATAAAATGTAGCTTTCCTATCCACATGTTCTATTTAAAACAAATACCTTTCTAAAATCAGACTTTACAAGTGCCTTTTTTACCCCCCAAAGGATATACAAGAGACACGTCCTTTCTTGCAATGGTTGTGGATATTGTCCAGGAGTTGAAACAACAGAACTCTAACCTAGTGTATGGTAAGGATGCGTGTTGCTGTCCTTTCTGCCTCATCATTGTGTGTGCCCGTCATTTTCATGTTTCAGGATGCAGGCGCCTTGCTGATCTTACCCAGAATTGAGGGCACATGGCCTGCTCTTTCAGCATTGGCAGCCACCAGTTACAAACTTCAGGCTGAGTGTGCTGCAAGAGCATGTAAGACACCAGGTGCTCAGTGCTGCGACGTAGCCACTTGTGGTGGTACAGACGCCCTGAGCCACGTTGCCACGTCAGGACCAGCCAGCCCCTGCGTTCTTGTTGTGGCTGCAGCGACTTGGGACATCCCGTACTTTCTTGTCCTGGTTACGGTACAGTGATGGGGCAAATCAGGCAAATTTTAACTCAAACACAGCAGGCCGTGACCAAGTATCTCCCTCCCAGTTTGGACTCCTCTCAGGGAGGAGGATTTCCAAAAGTAGGTTTCGAAGATAGTCCACTTAAAAATGCCAGTGATCTAAATCTTTTCCTCTGTGGCAAACCGGTGTAGTCTGCAGAATCTGAAATCAGGATTCCCCAGCAGGGGATTTAAATGGTATAAAACAGTCATCTGAGACACCACTACCCTTAGCCAGAACCTTCCCCCCAGCAGTCTCTACGTGTCTGTACTCTCTAAAGCTAGGTCTGTTCTGTTGCAGTATGTGATCCGGTGATGGGTGACAAATGGAATGGAGAAGGCTCTATGGTTAGTACTTTCCTGTTTGGATTCTCTGCATAGTGAGTATTTGTGATATGAAGATGTGTAAGGGTTTCGTACCCTGGAAACAAAAAAGTAAACTGTTAGTTTTTGTTCGTTTATTTTTAATCTAAGCCATCAGTAAGTTTGTACCTGAATGTCCCCTGTTTGAATGAGTGAGTTCAGGACCTGGGAAGAGTGATGGCTGCATGGTCCTGGGTTTCCTTCTGCCTGCTGAGACAACAAGTAGAGTCCAGACCCTGTCTGCAGGAAAATACTCCCCTGCTCCTCCTCCTCCTCATTTCTGTGGTTCCCCCATCTCCTTTTGAGAGCTCTGTTTTAGCTGGTAGCCTGGCTGGTGTTGTCAGTGGTGGGATGAACTGAGCCTAAATGAAGGTCCAGCAGCTGTTAGGCACTGTGATCAGTGATGCCAAGGCTCTGTGTGCCGATACCAAACAGCATACTGGCAAGGAAAGGCTCCTTCTTGATCCAAGCTGGCAAATCAGTTCAGTACAACCCCAGTGTGGTAGGACATCAGCAGTAAGGACACTGTACTTTTCCTTTTGCCTTAGCTACTTGACCGTGGTGAATTCCTCTCTGTCCTTGGCCTTTCTTCAGTTTCCCTGCCATAAAACATCACATGCAGTGGCACTTACTAACAGATTCGCTGTTGCTTTTGTGTTCTCCTCTTCCATTTCACACCGATTGCAGTATTTATTGTCCTTAGCTTTTTCTAATGAGGCAGGAGCATTGGCCCTCATTCCTTCAAGAGCAACACAGAGGGATTTTAATGTCCTTACCAGAACTGCTTTATAGATGAAGCTGTACCAAGCAAATTGCTAATCTGATTCCCATTCACACGTAGTGATGTACATACGCTCTGGAAACGCTGCGCTGAAGGAGGGAGGCAAAACAACACCCAGTGTGGACGTTGCTTGTTCCTGTTAGGCCCTTCACCAGAGGGCTTCTATACTGTCTGTATAATAACAAAGGAATTGGGTTTGGAGGCGAGGTGACTAGGAGTTTCTTGCCAATCATGAATACTCTGTGATGCGTCCTGCTGGGGCATACCATTTCCTCAGCTTCCATGGAAGGGAACCCGGTAGTTGTTCATCCGTGCATCATTTCTTCTTCGTTCTGCCGGTTTAAGCCTGCTTATCAGCTTCTCACATAAATTCTGGTGAAAGAAAGGCTGTTCGTTGTGCTGTCACCAGTCAGAGGATGCACTGACACTGTAGTTCCTCCTTCAGAACACTATGCTGGGAGCTGGGAGTTACCCAGTGGCAGCGTGCGTGGTAGAGGGGATAGGAAGGCTGGCAGCCCCACAGCTCGGGTGCTCCTGACGACGTCTTTCTCTTCTCCCCTAGTATGTGCCCAAGGATCTCCTCCCGGTCTACAGGGACAAGGTTGTACCTGTTGCTGATATAATTACTCCTAACCAGTTTGAAGCTGAGTAAGTACTTACTCCCTTTTATAACCGAATAAATGAATGTGGTGGATAAAAGCAGGGGAGGCTGACTGGCAGTCACCTTTTGGTTGTCCCGGTGCAGTGCCTCGTGTGTCTGTATGTTGATTTCCAGCATTTTCCTGCAGGCAGTACTTTTCAGCAAACCTCTAACTGTTCTCTGTTGAAACCAATGAAAAAGCTGGGAGTTAGATGAGGGAAATTGGTTTAGTTGCTTTCTCAGGTCTCATTATCTCCAGACCCATTCCTAGAGACATGCATTGTATGTCAGAATATCAGAACTGAAGTAGTTTGCCTTAAAAGCCCCAGACTCGATTCAGACACAGCACCACAGCACAGGAGTTGAGAGTTTGAGCGCCTCATGGCTGTCCTGGCTGCGTAGCTGTAACTCTGGTCAAGAGGTAATCTGTTGTGGTGCATCACAGGCTGTTCCCCGACATGGGAGAGGAAAAGAAGACTCTTGCGAGGGGATGTTACAGTACAGGGATCCCCACAGGAGAGGCTAGGAGAGATACGAGTCTGCTCGTAGCTTTTAAAGACAGTTGTCTGGTACACCAGACCGTGTGGCTACAAACTGTTGAGGCCTGTTTGGTGCTGTCCAAGCTTCCTCCTTTCAAAGAGTAAACAGAGCAGTCGTTGTCTGGAGAGCTTGTACTCTTCTAAAATGCCTGTTACGTTCTCCAGGTTGCTCACAGGCCGGAAGATTCACACAGAAAAGGAAGCTCTAGAGGTAAGTCAGCAAGATGCAGGGTGTGAAAGATCTTTCTGCATCCTGCCCACAGTGCTGCTCCACCACAGTTGACTGTAACCTTGAGGTCACGCTGGGTCTGTGGTCATCCTCTCCATGTATTAAAGCTTGTGCGCTCCACCTGTGGAACGCTGTGTGTTCTAGTGTCAGACTCCAGAAGAAGCATCCTGAAAGAACTACAGCTGAATGGATGACAGCAGTAATGAGTAGAGCTTGTTCTCCTGCACAGTGAGGGCAGCAGCAGCACACACGACAAGTAACCCCACGCCGTCTGCGCTGTGGATTTGCACTGTTTGGGGTGAAAACCCTGCCTGACACTGGCGTTAGAAACCTGCCTGAGTCTCTCCCTCTGTTGCCCACTTGCGAGTTGTGCAGCTGAAGTGCTGGCTGTGAGGAAAGCTGGTTCTCATTCCCATGCCGACTTTGTGCAGGGAAGTGAGCAAACTCTAGCAAGGATTAACTGAATCTACACCGAACCTCTTCCTGACAGGGTTCGCTGGTGCTCTGTTTCACTGCCTTAAACTGACTCAAAGGGGATGACACCAGGGTTGCAAAGGGATAGACTGCATAGGTGAGGAACCAGACTGGGGATGGCGGCATTCGCGTCCTTGCTGGTGAGAGGCAGCAAATCCACAGCCTCGATGGCTTCTGTCATTAGCAAACAGAATGACATGCACTGCAGATAGGCTGCTGTGCGGCGTAAGGGTTCACCCCTTTGTACAACATGAACACATTAAAAGCTGCAGGTCTTGCTGATAGAGGGTGACATAGGAATAGGGTCTTGCTGGTGTCCTGAGGAGGCCTGAGCTCCTTGTTTTGTTGACTGTTGAGTGCTCTCATAACGGACTGACGTTACTTCTTCCAGTTTGGCTTTGAACTTCAAAGCACGCAAAAACTTCTAAACAAACAGGAGCTGCAGTGGCACCCTGGAGAGTAGCTGAGGTCCGTCAGCCCACGTGTCTGTCGGTTTTTCCCTCCAGCAACATCATGCAGCAGGGGTTGATCACAGGCTCCAGAGGTCTCTGCCCTTTTAATCATCCCCCCACCACGTTTTACGTGAATCCCCCTCTGCTGGGCAAGAGTGATGGACTGTGCTTCGTGGCACTGACTGCTAACTGTGACTCAGCTCTTCAGTTCGCCTCCTCACCCGTGGAGTTGCAGTCTGGAGAACATTATTAGCCGAGCAGGAATTAGTTTTAGGGCTTCATATTTCAGCCATGAGTTGCCTGTGCTAAACGGTGTTACAGGTTAATTATCAAACGATCTGACTGGTGTGGTAGCTCTTCTTTAAAAACCTCCCCTCTAAAGAGAAGGGTTTTAATGGGTTTAGAAAACTCCCCTCTGAAGGGATGTGATTACTTGGACACGGAAACGTTTTCAAACATCCTGTTTGAGCGTCTGCCTGTCGTATGTAGCTCTGTCCCTGCTGATTAGTACTCCGTGCTGGGATCCTGTGGAGATGATAGGACTTAGTGGCATCGATTTTCATAGTGCCGTGCTTTCACTGGACGCTTCAGTAAGACTCATGATGGCAGCAGAGTCTTTGAACGTGCGCTGAAATACGATGCCAGCCTGATGTGGAAGTGGAAGTGGATGGGTTCTACAGCCAGAAATACTGGTGATCAGGTTCTTGGTGAACTGTGACTGGGAAGGGAGATCGAGTTAACTTCTCAGGTTGGTTATGTCAGTGTGTGCTGGTGGGTTTACTGCTGCTCTCAAACCAGCCAGTGCTTGTGCAAAGAGGTCTGACAGCTGAAGAGGCTTGGAGGCTTAGGCTAGGAAGAAAATCAATGCAGAATTACAAAATAAGTAAATCCTTATCGTTCAGCTGCTCATGAGTCACAGCTGGCCTGAAAGGATTGTGAGCTCCACTCTCCTGAGAGAATATTTTATCTGCGTTTCATGTCTAAGTCATTACTGAAGTAATCCTTCCTTCTCCTGTAGCAGCCAACTGTGGTGTCAGAAGTATTGATGAATTCAAGGGAAGGATAGGGGGTGGAAATGCACCTGCAGAGTGCATCGTTCACAGGTGTCCTTTGAGTTAGGAAACAGACAAGAAGACCGAGACGGGCGCATTTGTTGCTCTGATTTACCTCTCCAAGTCTCACAGTGGTAGCTAAGTGAGACTTCAGCTCATGGAGTCACTGAATTTCCTGCCAGTGCTTCAGGGTCCCAGCTGGGGTTCCTGTGACCCTGCGTTTGTTCTCTTGTGTTCTGAAAACATGACGCAGACGACGAGTCCGATCACATAGCAACCAAAGTGTTCTTTTTAGGGCACATCCAAAGATAATACAAACACAGATACTTGTATGTTTTAGTAACTAAGCGTGTTTAGATCGGGATGCTTTTACTCCCAGTTCCAAATGAATTCCCCTAGTCCAAGTGAGTTCTTTGCGTGGAAGCTTTTCTTCTTTAAAAAGGTGTCAAAATCAGGTGCCTGCCAAAAGTCCTCTGGGTTACGAATGGTGCAGGGATTATCCAGCACGCCTTGCAGTCACTGATTCCTGCCTTTTTTGCACGTGGAAAGGTGATGGATATGCTGCATGCCATGGGACCGGAGACTGTGGTGATCACAAGCTCGGACCTACAGGCCCCCCTAGGAAACGACTACCTAATTGCTCTGGGAAGCCACAGAAAAAGTAAGTCACGAGCCCCTCCATGAAACCGCTCTTTCCCTGACCTGTTCTGTGCTTCAGTGACTGTTCTAAGATGCAGTTTAACCAGACCCGTCTGCGTGGAGGAGCTTAGGTTACTTAGGCAAACCACTTCTGCAGCAGCGTCTGAGACTGGTGAGGAAAGGCCGGCAGGGAGCTGAGCACGATCGTCGCACAGGCAGAGTACTGCCCTCAAGTGGGAGTACAGGCGCACAGTGTCTGGGTAAGGCGAGCAGAGCATGGTTGGTGATGGAGAACAGGTCCGAGTGATGGTGCAGTGTTCACCAGAGCGAGGGGAGAAAAGTCGTGTCTCCGGAAAATGCATTCAGTAAGTCGAGACAGGAGGGCTGCACGCAGGGTCCACCTGTAATGCAGAGCTCAGGCAAGGATGCTTGCACCTCAGCATGAGCTCCCGGGCGGCTCCTGGGCTAAGGCTGCACAGGTGAAGGATGTCCTTGGTGAAGTTGCTGTGGGCTGTTAGCATTCCTAATAGTAGCCCTAACGAGCAGCAGTGATACAGAGCTTTGACTGTTTTAAATGATTCTATGAAAAATTACACTGTCCTGTGGGATTCTCCCTCCCCTCTTGGGTTGTGAAATGTCCTGTTTGTTCCTTACACCCCTTCTTTACCGCCACTGGATTTCATTGTCTTTGGACTGCCACAGGGTGCTTCTCCCTGGGAAGGGCGTAGTGCTGTGGGATGGTATACGGTCTTGTTTTCTTGTTGGTCTGGGGGGTCACATTCTGGACTGCTGAGAGACCAAAAAATCATGGTATCTCAGAATTCCCACTCGGATTCAGTCAGTGGGACTTGGCGCTCAGTACGTGTCAGTCTGAAACAGCTGGTCGTTCCAGTGGTGATTGCAGTACAGTACGTGGAGCAGGTACTCTCTGCTGTCCACTGCTGCTCTTGTGCCTGCATTCTGCCCCATGTTAGAGTTCGGGATGACCCGTCTAGGATTCATCACTCACCATCAATACCCTGTTTCCTGAGCAAGCTGCTTCTGCTGCCTAAAGGAAACCAGACAGCCCTTCCTGCAAACCTGCTCCCTCTTCAGAGTGTATAGGAAGCGTCTGTTCCTCTTCATAGTGCGTAAGCTGTGACTGCTGCTGGAGCTTGGCAGAGCTTTACAAGGCTGCAGTTCTTGAAAGAGGTGTGAAGGTTTACAGTACTCCTCAGGGTCCGTATATTCCAAACAGCGTGGTCATTGCTGAATTGCAGTAAACGTGCCGGAGCACTACGTGAATCGCTGTTGCCTACCTGCCTGTCTGTGTTGCAGCTAAAGCGGATGGTACCAGGGTGACACAGAGGATTCGCGTGGAGTCTCCTAAGGTGGATGCTGTCTTTGTCGGAACAGGGGATTTGTTTGCTGCTATGCTGTTGGCTTGGACACATAAGCACCCAAACAATTTGAAGGTGGGGCAGAAGTTATTTGTCTCTGTGCAACTTCAGACTATTGTTTCTTTAAGAAAATAATGTAGAGCTGTGACCTTTAATCAGAGACTCTCTTCTGTCTGTCTGTTCCCCCCCCTCACCTTTAAAAGCCAAAACACTTCGTTTAGTGGCACTGGGTTGACAATTGGGCCTGATGATCTGGGAGGGCCTGATGATCTGGGAGGGCCTGATGATCGTGGAGGCCTCTTCCAACCGCAGTGGTTCTCTTTGTCTGTGAAATATGAAGAGTGCTGCATACGGGTGTGTGTTTCTGTACCTCTGTCACCAGAATTAAGAGCACCTCACATGTGTTTATACCCAAACTCTGCACTAACCATCGTCCTGTTTGCATCTTCAGTCTCTTAACAGCAGTGGTTTTGAAGCCTTAATGGAATGAGTGCCATGAATGTAACGAACAGCGTTGTGAGCGTGACTGCTGTGACTGGACGGGTTAAACGGGACGCTGAACTTTGACTGAAACCTGACTGTTGTGTTCGTGCAGGTGGCGTGTGAAAAGACTGTGTCAGCCATGCAGCATGTTTTGCAGAGGACCATCAAGAGTGCAAAAGGTAATTGGTTCCAGCCCTTGTTCTGCCGGGATTTGCATCACAAGTGGCATTCAAGCAGCTTTGGGGCTTTCCCGAGGAAGCCCTCCAAGAGTTTTCAGAAAGAAGGTCTGTCTGTGCAAGCAAGCTCCCTACCCTCTTGCTTGCCATCCCCTAAGCTTGTTTTGGGCAACAGCCGACTGAAGGTGTCACTGTTCAGCTTGTAGTGGGACTACAGTCACGTTGACTGTGCTTGACTGCTTTGCTGAACCGTGGTGACAGAGTTGCCCGGGCTGGAGGACTTGGGCTTTAAGTGCAGCCGTCTCCTCTTCCCCTTGAGCGCAGGCGTTTAGCACTGCTAAAATAACTCTAAACACCGCTAAAATCAACTCTCTGCTGTGTTGGCTGCATGAGGAGGGATTCCCCTCAGGTTCTCTCTCCCCCTTGGAGTCCCCATGCCTTTCGATTCCTAGGGAGATGCAGATAGGGTCTGCGGGTTGTGGGAGCATGTTTGCATCGTTTCCTAACCGAGAGCAGAGCTGTGTTTGTGTCCTGGGGATTAGGGTGCTAACCTGGGGCTTTGACCTTGGAAACCTTTAGCAGGGAGATTGGGGAGGGGGGGGAGTAGCAAAAAGAATGGTGTGAGAGAACAGCGCTAAGGTGGTTCTTCTCACGCTGCTGTTTTTAACCACGCTCTGATGCCGTCTTTTTAGCGCAAGCTGGCGAAGGAAACAAACCAAACTCAGCCCAGCTGGAACTGAGGATGGTCCAAAGCAAAAAGGACATCGAAAACCCGGAGATCATAGTGAAAGCCACCGTGTTATAAAGGCCGTACGTCTCCAGTAACGCACAACTTATCGATGTCCTCGTTTCTTTCCTGTAAATTGTAATATTTGCCTTAGATCCGTGACAGAAACCTGACTTCCATGCAGTAGTGCCCAGCATAGGCAGATACCCACTCTCAAACATGTGTGCTGGCCGTGCTCCGTTTTAAACAGACGGGTTTGTGTGCATCGAAACCTCTCACCAGCTGTCACAGTGGCTCTCAGATTCACTTCGTCTCTGCAATTCCCCAGGGCAAGAGAGTGCGTGCGGTGTCCCCGCCTCGCAAAGGACTTAGGGCGAATTTGCAAATGGACTTCTTGACTGACTGGCAGTGAGATTTCAGGGTGGCGTCCGGTGCCAGTGGAGCTCCCTCCGTGCTCCCTTTTACCGGAGGTAACCCGGATGCCTACTCTGGTGTTCGGTATCTCAGCTGCAGTGAAAGTAAGCAGGGCCAGAGCTACACGTAGAGTTTGCCTGTGAAAATGTTGGCGTTTGAAATACTCTGAGGGGACCTGGCGTGTCGTTCCTGCCGCTGGTAACTGCTCCTGTTTCTCCTCTGTGAACAGCTGCACTGGTCCGGTCTTTGCAGCTGCTGGCTGTTCATCCCCGTGTCCGTGGGTCCCCACATGCTTTTCTCCCAGAAGCTGCTCCAGAAACGCCTTTATCAGTAAGGTGAAACTTGGGTTTAGGGGCGCTGCTTAGAACCCCGTAAGTCCGTCTGCAAGGCAGGGGTCCTTGGTTGAACGCTGTAAGGAAAGAAGGGAAGGCAGCTTGTACCCCGAAAGCTGGCTGCCCTGGGTGGGTCTGGTCACGGAGCGCACAGGGCCCCTCCACTGGGCGATTCGCAGGCTTGTCAGCGAAGCAGCAGGGTGAGAGCACGGGTTTCGTTCGGTCCGTGAGGCGGGCTTTCCGAGGGCAGTGAAACAGACAAATGATCTGTTGGTAGTGGAAGTCCCTGCAGCTTTCGCTGATCGCGGGTGCCACGAGTGCAGTCACTGCGCATCCTTGCTGGAAAACTCTGCTTTGGAAAGCTTCAGACGGGGGTTCTCTGTAGTTTCAGCATCACAGCCACCTGCCCTGCCAGCACACTGTGCTGCCGTGTCATTTCTGGGTGCAGCCGGGTACTTGCTTCTCGCAGGATGAGATGTGGAGCGCTGTTAGCTCCAGACTCGGTTGATCAGCCGTGTTTGTCTTCTGTTGGGGGAGCTACAATGACCTCTGCTCGCAGTGACAGAGCAGATTTGCATTAGAGAAGAGGGCCGAGGTTTTCTTGGTGACCTTCCACGGGTGTCTCCCAGGTACCTTGCCTTCATCTTCCACATCACGCCTGCCTGGCGCGCACGTGTCACTTGAGAGCTGCTTCGGAGACGGCTTTGGCCGCTGAAGTCTTTGCTTCTCCCACCATTTCTGTGGCTCTTTTGACATTGTCGAACTAATTGGTTTCATGCAGAGGAAGAGCAGTTTATCCTCGCAGTGAATTCGTAGCCAAACAGATTCCTTCATGGCGTGAGACCGCGTTACACGTTTCTGAAATCTCATTGTCCCTGTCTCTGGAGAGAAACACTGCACTGCAAGAGAAACTTGCAGTCAGTGGGAGAGCTCAGCGTCAGGCTTTGCTTCTCTACAGCTGGTGGCACTCTAATCATCCTCTGATAATACTGCCAGATGCGTGGAAGGTGACCAAGGGAAACCAAGCGGCGTGAGGATCTGAGGGAAAAGCTCAACAGAAATGCCTTAGGAAGGGAGACCGTGCTGCTGCGGCTCTTGGAGACCTCTGCCCTGCGGTGATTTCCTAGCAATAATCACGTGGGTGATGGGAACTGCTGCTAAAAAGAAGTCAGCCGATGGCTGATACCGAGCGTGGGTAAAGACAGGAGCTATCTTAACTCTGTGACGGGAAGCAGGGAAGGGCTCAGGCTCTTCTCAGTGGTTCCCGCTGGCACCGGGCACAAAGGGAAAGGCAGGAAATGCCATGCGAACCTGAAAAGCTGCCGTTCACTCTGAGGGTGCCCAAACTTCGGCACAGATTGCCCAGAGAGGTTGTGCCCCAGCTCTTTGGTGGGGGGCGTTGATGCCGAACAGGAGGGAGCCGCTGTTACCAGCACGCTTCTCCGGGAAAGCCCGAGGTAATTCTCAGAAGGGAAGGACGCAGTCTGGCTCCCGCGTGCTCCACCGGGGAGCCGCTGCCAGCCCCCACGCCACCAAACACAGCTTGGCGCTTCTGCTCGCCCAGCAGCAGTGGACCTTGGGGTGACTGGGGTGCTCCTAGAGAAGCAGGGCTTCCGAAGTGAGTGCCTCCCCGCTGCAGACGATAGGGTAAGCCCCCAGTTTACAGAGCAGTGAGTAAGGCAGCGCAGTGCTGGGACGGAGGAACCAGCAGTGTGAGGAGGCGGTGCCATATGTTGCCACGCGTACTCTGTACCTGTCGCCTTTGTGGTTGCATTGCTGTTTAGACAAGAACTGTGTGTAGAGGAGTGTACTCCGTGTACTCTGTGTGTGTGTCTCTGTGTGTGTGTCTGTGTGTGTGTCTCTGTGTGTGTGCTGAAGCTTTATTCGCGATGTGGTGGGGTGGGAAGGGGACTGGGGGTGCTGGCTGTGCAGGCCTTCGGGCTGTGAGCGGAAGGTCTCAAAGAATTCTATTTTTATAGACTGTGCTGACGCGTTGGGCTCCGGCCACACGGAGCCTTTCCTTCCAGGAAAGCAAGCTGCTTCGGAACCAGAGTCAGCTGGCCTAACGCAGTAGGAACAGTACAACCCCAGCAGCCCTGGGCGGACGGGATAACTTCATAAAGATGCCTTTTGAAGTCCTATTTTTGTAGTGCTGGGCTGTCAAACAGAGAGAGCTGTGAGCAGACTTGGTGTTCTTCACGGTTTGAGTGGTGCTTTGTGCTGAGCAGGTAGCCCTGTAGGGTGTTTCCGCACCCTAACGGTTGTCCTCCAGCTGCGCGTGGTGGCTCGGTGACCTTGGGGCCAGAAGAGCAGCTTGAGTCAGCCAGAAGGCAGCCCCGAGATGAGCCGTGCATGGTTGAGGGGACAGGCGGTGTTTTGCACGGCTCGCTCTGCCTGCCTTTCCCCCCCCTGCCAGCGCGTGGGTGCAGAGTGCCTGTGAGGGCACCAGGGGCCCGCAGGGGAGATGCAGAGGAGTCGCCCTGAGCCGGGGAGAGGGGGGGAGATGAGGTCTGCCTGAATTTGGGGCGCTGTTTCAAAGCTGCGGTTCAGCACAGTCCTGTGCACGCAGTGACCAGCACGCTGCCTTCCCGGCTGTAAGGCAGGGTGGCCGCTCTTCTCCAGGTCCTAGGCACCCGGGTTAGCCAGGTCATCTCCGTAGACCTCATCTGTAGGCGATGGGAGAACAGTAGACTCCGAAAGTGAACCACTCGGGTGATTTCAGCGGGGTTCTTGTTCGTCGGGACAGAAGGGCAGAGGATTTTCAGCTGTGAGGACGGGTCTGGTTTGCCCAGCTCAGCAAACCACACCTTAACCTTCCTCTGCTGTCACCTGCCTGTCCCAGCGGTGAGTGGAGAGGAGCGAAGGAGCTAGAGCACCCAGCCAGAGCCTCCAGAGCTCCCTCTCCTTTGTTTCCTGGGAACAGAGCAGGTGCTGCTGCTGGGGAAGGTTTGGGAAGCTGCAACTGGAGGAACTGGGGGAGAGTGGGGTTCCCAGAGTCGCACTGTCAGTGCTAAAGGAAGGAAGTCGCTGTCAGCTGAGTGCTCGAAACAGGAGCCTCAGGTTTAGTAACAGCGGTTGGTGTCCTCAGTCCAGCCTGGTTGACAAAGACCAGTTCTAAAGGCTGTAGTGGGCCCGTTGTTAGTGGCCACTGTGGCACCTGTGCCTGCTAGAGTAGAGAAAGCCTAGAACTTTAACTAGAGGGCTTCAGGAGAAAGAGTGAGGCGGCGAAAGCTTCGGCTCCCCTCTCACAGCACTTGCACGGTGCCACGCTCGTCTCCGTCTCCTTGCATTCCCGTCCCCTGGAGGAAGGGAGAGAGCAAATAAATAAGCAGATACATCAGGGAGGTTACGGGGGGTTGAAGTGGCTGTGCCGTTCCTCTCTGCCTGCGGGTCTGACCAGTTCATCGGGGGGTTGCCAAGGATGCCTTGCTGAGCGGTGTGACACACGCAGCCCGTGACACACAGCACCTGCGCACAGGTGCCCCTGCCCGGGGTCTGCGGTGAGCAGGAGCCTGTGTTCCTGTGGCAGACACCCTGCGTGAATCCCTGCCTTGCTAGGGAGCAGCCCTGCTGGGCTCACGAAGGGAGGATTTGGCGCGGTGCGGCGGTGCTGTCACGCGCTCTTAGCGAGCGTGAGCGCAGGGTATCCCTTCCAGGGTGGCCTTTCTCCTGCTCGATGCGGGGCTGGTGGCTTGCACGCCGATGTAGTGTGTGCTGTGAGGTGGCTGAACGGGGAATACAGCTCGAGATCTCTAAAGCCAGAGGGGACAGGTAGCCACGGATTTGCCGAGGGTCTGAGGGAGTAAAGTGGCGTCAGGTTTGTCTGTACTTTGAGAGATGACCCGGCAGTGACCAAGTGAGGGCCACCCCTCCGGGGGGGAGCAGCGCCTGGCAGAGGCCAATGTTGAGGGTTTGCCCGAAGCACGTTAGTCCCGCGCTGCTGTGTAGTGAGCGCCCAGTGCGGGTGCCCCCAGGGCCTCATCTCGTGGAGTGACACTGTAATAAAGAATGTGCTCTTCTTGTGAAAGTCTTAACCTCTTCTTGTGGAAGCAGCACCCCGCTCGGTGTTCTCGTGGTGTGCAGGTGAAATGTCTTTCTTTTCCAATAAAACACATCTCCTTTCCTAAACGCGCTTCGCCTGCTTCTTCGGGCTGTTTGAATTGCTGGCGCCTCTTTCCCGGGTCAGTGGCAGTGCCCGGCTTGACTGGGGATGGTGAACGTCCCCTCTGAGTTAGCTGGGGTGAAGGCCTGTCTCCATCCATCGTGTTACCTCTGGAACTTCTGCCCAGGGAGGGTCCTGGAACCCTGGAAGGGGCTGCCCAGGGGGGTTGTGGAGTCTCCTTCTCTGGAGAGGTTCCAGCCCCGCCTGGCTGTGTTCCTGTGCCACTGGGTCTGGGGGATCCTGCTGTGGCAGGGGGACTGGACTGGGTGATCTTCCCAGATCCCATCCCTAAGGATTCTGTGATTCTACTTGACTTCCACCTCAGGGAGCAGCAGCACAGGGCAGTGGCCTCTACAGCTGGCTCAGCCAGAGCTTTCTGCTCTGGAATCCCACACCGGGAAGTTTTACCCCTGGGTGCAGAGCCTCAGCGCCTCGCTGCCTCCTGCAGCTCTGGGTCCGAACAGGACGGGGAGGCAGTGGAGGAGCAAGGATGCTGTGACAGGACAAAATGGAAAGAGGAAAAGCCATAGGGAGTAGAGTAGGAGCCAGAGCTGCTGCCAAGCCCTTCCTCCCTGCCCAGCCTTAGCAGCAGAGGATCTGTCCCTGAGCTCCCCCAGGTAGCCAGTTACTCAGGCTCAGTGCCACTCAGGTGAGTGTGACTGTGCCCAGCACCTGGCCGAGCCTCAAACAACTCATCGGCTCACTGGGGCGGGGGCCAGCTCACTGGGGCGGGGGTCAGCCCCCAGGCTGTTTTCTGCCAGTCATGCTGGCACATCGTGTGGACACGGACGGCGAGGCCCAGCCTGCATCCAGGCGGATAAATGGCGGTGAGAAAGGGGTCGTTCTTGCCTTTCCCCGCAGGACCAGGTTGAGGTGGTTTTGTCCCGCTGACAGAAAGGTCCAGCCTGTTTCCCCAGACCTGAAACCACCAGGACTGCAGAAGAGCTCTGCGTTGGGATCCTCCCGGGAAGTGTTTCCTCTTTACAGGGGTATTCGTATCGTCGGATGGGTGGGATGAGAGGCCTCGGCTCTCCTCCAGCCAAGACGGCGACATCTGGGTGAGAAGGGTGACTCCACCATGTGATGGCAATCTGTTCTCGGGAGCACTGCTGCTAACTCCCCTGGTGTTTGCTGCCAGGCCTGCTCAGCCAGGCAGCCCCAGCGCAGGAGGCTCCTCCAGGGTGCTGGGGACAATTTCCCGATGCGGATGGTGGAGGAGCCCTCTGGGAGAGGAGCGCTGCTGGGTACCCACCGACAAGGAGGGTCTGGGTGAACCCCCATCCATTACAGCTCTGTGTTTAAACAGCCCCCGCTGCAGTAGGGTCCCGGTCAGCGGGAGGGTCTCATCCCTGCTGTTGGTACACGAGAGGTGGACAACGCCGCCGCGTTAGCGATGGCTTGCAGCGGGCTGACGATGCAGCAGATGGCACACAGCCCCAGCTCCTGCTGCCGGAGTGACAGTAATCCCTCAGAATCTGTAGGGTTTGTCAGGAAGGAGAACGAATGTGCTTGGCCCCGGGGCAGCCAGGTCTGGCAGGGTAGTCTGGGCTTGTCATCCTCTTTGTTCTTCCGTGCCCCAACCTTCCGCAGATTTTCTGACTGAGCAAGCACTGAGGCTTCTGTTGAGGATCACCTGTCAGATCATCAGCGCTCTGGCCCCGCTCACATCCCGCTCTTGCTCAGACCCAGACATCAGGGATGCAGCATCCTTTGTTAGCTGCTTTACCAAACGGACTCGGAAGGATTCTGAGGATCCAGCACGAGCGTTGTGAGAGCCGTCGTGCTGGCTCGCTTCTCCCTGTGACTAATGTTGCCTGGTTCTGTGCTGCTAATTCAGAAGTAACAGCACAAAACCCTAGCGGCTCATGCTGCAGGAACCAGGGGCTGCTGGAGTGCTCTCCAGCTCGTTTCAGACATCAGTAAGCAAACACCCTGTAGCTCTCCTGATTTACTAGATCTTTCCTGATCACACACAATGCTGAGTGACTTTCCTGCTCAGGAAGACGATCCAGTTCGAGTGGGACTGCACTCTGGCTGAGTGATCCTGCTGGGAATGTTTGTTTCAAGGCTGCTTGGCTGCTAGCTGGCCATGAGTGGTGGAGCTGCAGAACCCCCCAGTTAGCCAGTCTCGGCATCCTGGACAGTCTCACGCAGGGCTGTCACCCCACGGTCGGCTCGAGTGGCAACAGGAGATTAGTGTTTGGGGAGAAAGCCAAGATTGCCGAGCAGTGAGCGGGGCTGGCTGTGCTGAGGGGCGCTGACGGAGAGGGTAGCAAAGCCACCTGAGTAGAACCCATCGAACCCGCGCTGGTGTTGGGGCTCACAGTTCTAGGGCATTGACCCTCTGCTGGACAGATCTGTAGATCAGCTGTGACTTCTACAGCAGCAAAGCTGTCGGCAGCTCAGCTGCAGGAAACACTCAGCCCTTTGCACCAGCGCTCCTCCCAGCAGGGATTCAGTGGCAGCCAGCATAGGGGTTCCCATTCCCCAGGGAGGGACCTGGCCCCTAACGCTAGCGTGCTGTAAGAGCCTGGGACACATGCTGTGCTCTGAGAGACGGCATTGGTGTCTGGGTGAGGTTTGGTGCGTGAGCAGAGAGCACGCAGCGCTCACCGCCGCGGACTGCTGCAAGTCATCTACTGAATGTGCAGCGTGAAAAGCAGGACCGTAGCAGACTCTCACCCTGGGAATCACAGCTTTTCTAACTGAGACAGAGTAATCACAGCTTGTCTAATTGAGGTAGAATAAGAGAAATTAAAGGAAGTTGGATTTCACTTCGCCCTCCTCCCCCCCCAAATTACAGAGAGCCCAGACGTGACTGCTTACACCAGTAGTAACCCCGCTGGTTAAATGACAATGACAAGTCAGAGCTCCAGCACTCAGCAGCCAGTGAATCCGCTGAGGCACATTTTCTTACCGTGCCAGAGCTGGGCTCTGGTAGGGAGGAGGGGAAAACCCATCAAGATGCCCTTTGGCATCTTCTGGTTCAGGTTCTCCTGTACCACTCTGCTCGCTCCTTCCCCATGAAGAGCTGACATCTATATTGTGTTATGGTAGCAGTAAGCACAGAGGTCCTGACGGGTGGTTTAGCTCTTGATTAGCTAGTGCGCAGCCATCGTGCCCCTCACTCCTCAGGAGGAGAGATTAAGAACACTCCAGGCCCTCCGTTTGTGCCAATACAGATCCTCACCTGGGGACCTCGCTGAGAGCAGCTGGTTGTCACTGCATTAAAACCCTCCTGAGAGGTCATTTGATCATCGTACAGTTTGCACTGCCTCGTGGCTGTTTCCTGCGCACAGAATGTGTGCATGTAGCTGCTAAAACGATTACCTGCTTTAACACCACCTGCCCCATTGCTCAGTTTTGCATTCTTAGCACGAGTCAACGAGGAGGTTCGCTGGGTACTGATTTATGGCACGCGCTGCTGATGAAGAATGAACTCATTAGACCCATGAGAAGTCAGTGTTTCATGTTTGTGATCTGTTCGCTGTAGAACCTTCTCTGCTACCTGTCTGCATTTAAGTTACCAAACAGTCTTTCCTTGGACTTAACAAAACCCAGAAGTGTATTTGTCAGATATTCCGATTGCCCGAGTAGTTGGACCGAGTCCGCTGTAACTTCCTCTCGTTTCCCTTTCTGCAAATCCAGGCAGTAGCTAGCACGACTGCTGCACTGGCATTCATCAGAACTCGCAGTTGTGGAAGTAGATTTTGAAGCAGCACCCCGTCAGCCGTGAGATTTCTAAGGCTGTGTGAACTGTAAATGCCTTTCATGCTTGAGGCAAGGAGGGAAGGAGATGTCCGCTTCAGAAGGTTCCCTTCTCTGATCTATTTTGCTTTGGGAATGTGACCATCACCTTGAAATCTGCAATAAGAAGTAGTACGCACTTCAAATGGCACAAGGGTTCCCCAGCGTTATGTAAAGCTGAGCATCAGGAAGGGATGTGCAGACCAAACAGATACCGTGACATTCAGTTTTCTCCTCACTGGTGTCTCAGGAAGATTACTCATGTGGAAAGATTGACACGGACAGACAACTCAAGCACAGAAATAAGCCTGTCTAACAGGAGCGTTGCACAAGCGTGCATACTAGTCCCCACCTGGGTTCTGGGGACTTCTCTAATGCTCTTAGTTTACAGCATGAACTGGTGGTACAAACTGGGTCTGGATTTCCTCTGGGGTTTAAGGGTGTAACACCAACCTGACTCCTCTAGCATCACACCTGAGAAACCAAGGTGGCAGAGCCAGAGAGCAGGGATTTAGATGGTGGTGACAGGTAATACTGGACAGTCTTCTCTGGCTTCATTCACACATTAGTGAGTCAATAGAGATCTATTTTTGATGCATGCAGCAGCACCAGTACACTCTTCTTGAATTCAGTTCATTCCTTTATTGAGTTTCAGGTTGGCACAGCCAGAGAGTGCTCTAGAAAAGCATTTTGAGGTCTTTCAGAACTGTAGCGAGAAAGCACAGCCCCTTCCACATAATAGCAGCACTCTGCACTGCACGAGCTTCCAGAACTAGGGAAAAGCAGGTTCTTCCACACAGAGGTGGGAATCCAAGCTGTCGTCTCTATCAGGGATCTGTCATACTGCAGTCTTTTATCTTCTTGTGTTTCACATGTTTATACATAACAGGGCAGCCTGCCAGCAGCTCTGGCCAAAACCAGCAGCAATAGCTTAGCTCCGAGTTCTGAGTGGGTAGTTCTTTGCTGGAGCAACACACAGAATAGGTAAGTTGGTTTGTCAACATTCAGCTGTACGTGTGGAGGTGCTGCCTACAGTGCTGACCGCCCGCGAAAGCACAGCAAAACTGACAAGGTACGTGGATGTGATTAGAGCTAGAAAGCAAGGTACTGCAGGTGCCAGAGGAGTTCTCCCTACACAGTCCTCGGGCTAAGGAACCACAGTTTGGCCCCCATCCACCATTCTGGCAAAGCAAGGGAGAATCGATTGACTAAGCTCCTAAAATTGCTTTGAAGACTCAAATGATGTCAAGCCCGCTTCCTGCGTCTGCAGCAATCATCAGAGAATTAAGTGTCCCCAGTAAGCTCAGCAGTAACTCTTCAGACTGTGCATTAAGAGGGGTTTCCATTGTTCCATCCTACTTCTTTGTACAGATATGTCCTGCAGATTGACCAGGCCAGTCTTTTTCACGCTTGGCCTGAGAACCATGCAGGACTCATAGCTGTCAGAAGGTGGCTGATCGAACAGCCCACAGTAACTTAGCCTCAAACTCCATATTTCACTGTAATCCCAGTACTGATGAGGCTGGAAAAGACCTTCAAGATCATCCAGTCCAACCTAAAACCAACCCAGTAACCCTAACATCTGCCATCTAGCTCATATTTCCATGCAAGCAAGCAAGAAAATAAGCAGGTTCATGGAAGGAAACCTAGGAAATACAGGAGCAAAGCTGAACTGAAGCTGCTCTGAAGCCCAGTGCAGGCTTTCTCTGCACGGAGCTGCGCTACCTATGTTATCTGTGAGAAGCAGGCCTGGCTAGGACAGCAAGCCTTGCTCTTATGTTTGAGGTTGAAAATCTCCTGCTGAGCGACAGGTTAAACATACACTGCTAGAAGGTGTTCAGTCAAGGCAGCGTTTATCCACAGCATCTTGTGCATAGGAGCACAGTCCTGCTTTCCTGGTACAGAGCTCCCAATAACGTGAATGGGTGCTTTTCCCCTAAGAAGAGGTAAAAGAGGCAGCCCTTAGATTACAGGGAAATAGGAAATATCAGCCTAAGTCGAGAGGGTTTGGTTCAGCTCCAGCTTCCCTGTGAGAACAGAACTAAAATTCACCTCCCAAGGTAAATGTGGTTTTGAGACAGAAGTATAGGGATCTGCAGGTAGAGCAAAGCATGTATGGTGTGTTTGTACCCCAGGAGGTTTTGTTCCTTGCCGAGCAGCATGACCTATTTCCCAGTGTCAGGTGATTTCTGTATTGGAAGACTCTTCTGTGAAGCAGAATGGATTTGCCAGTGGGAAAGATACAAACCTGCTCTTCCTCAGTTCTGTCCTGTGGAATAGCATCATGCCACGTTTCTTCTCATTGATTTAAACGGCATCATCTTTTCAAAAGATGGGTATCTGTGAAGCGTACGCACACACTGAGGTGTCGCTGGCAGCACGTAGGTTGATGAAGTTGTTATTCCAAAAAGCACAAGCCATCGGGGAAATCCAAACCAAATTACCCTTGGATTTAATGTGATTTCCAGTACCTCTCCCACTACAATGTCAGTTAAGCACCTGCGCTTCTACCATGAATGAAGGGAATTCAAACTGCCTTCTGCACCTCCCAGCTCACAGTAGCGCCCAAGAGTTTTGCTTAAATCTTGCTAAGCTGCCTGAAGGTTTTTTCGGCTGTGCACATGGAAAATCTAGGAATGGGATCTCTGGTTAAAATGATCTAGCACTCCTAAAACAGCAGTTTCTGTGTCCCACTCTCCTAAGCAACCCCGTCTATCAGACTTTGACAGTTCATTCATAATGGATGTCAACACTAGAACTGAGAGAGGAGAGAAAGGGTAAAAAAGGAAGCCGTAGTGGAGCTATCTGGAAGGGAACTGCTCATACAAACCCAACAGCCTCTGAAGAGCTGGCTCTGTACCATACATGCAGTTAGCCACTCCAGATCACTTCTATAATATATATATATATATGCATGTATGCATTTTTAGCTCGTGGCTTCTTTATTTCCAGTCCTATTTCTCCTAACAGACTGGAAGCACTCGTAATTATGGAGCTAGAACCTTTTTTAAAGCTCGTATAACTCAAACACGTTGGCTGTGATTTCCCAAAGGGACAAGAAAAAGGGCTGTGCGTTCAGAAATTTCAGCTCTAAGAGTAATTAACTCCCTGACGATTGTTAGGAAGCTGTGTTCACATTACGGGGCTCTGTTTGTTTATCAGCGTCGACAGCTCCCGAGAACACAGCAAAGCAGGGAGTGCTGTAGCCGTGACTGATAAAGGCCATGCTGAACGTTTGGAAGCTAAGCAGATAGCTTCAGTCAGCTGGGATTTACAGTATTAACCACTCTGGGTGATGGATTACGGCTTCCTGCAGCCCGTGTACCGCTCCCTGTGGTGGTCTGAAAATTTGCCAGATTTTCAGGTGTTGGATTTTGTGTTTTTACGCTGAAAGTGCATTTTATTTCGAAACTAGAGACAGCTCTCCCATCAGACCCCCGGGGCAGTGTCCTGACCCCACAGGGCATTGGTGGACACAGCCTATGAAAAGGGGTGGGCTTCCAGATCTCTCCCTTTCCCCTTCAAGTTCTGTCTCTTGGCAGACAGAGAGCTCTGCTGCGCTGAGGGGCTAGGGTCCCCCGTCCCACCACTTCAAGGTGGTGTGGGAAGGCTGGGCCACCACGGCCCTGTCACTGGCCCCTGCTGGGCATGGTGAAGCCATGGCCCCATTGGGAGGGGCAGAGCCTGGCTGCAGGGCAACTGCTGAGGCTCAGCTGTGGGTGCCAGCTATGGCTCCCCCTTCCCTGAGGGCTGAAACACAGAGGGAGCGAAGCCCTTGGACCGTACTTGGTGCTCCCAGCACGGAGTTGCCTGCCACAGCCCACTCATCTTTGAAGATGCAAGAAAGAGGTGAGCTCTTAACACTCTCCCTCACTTGGGACTATAACCACTTGGGAGAAGGAAAAAGGGGAAACGGAGGAATAGGCGCCGGAACAGGCCTATTTATCACAGCAGGCATGGCCCCCTTGAGCAGAGCCATGTTGCCTCTGTTCTCACCACAGCCATGCCCCGTCCGTCACCAGGGCCATGGGCACTGATGCAGATGCTCTATCTCAGCTCTGCCACTGAGAGACTAGGAGGAGGCTTTGATAAGAGAGAGAAAAAGTCCTGAGGTGGGCCTCTGAAGGTTCCTACTGCTTGGCCTGAATTTTGTGCTACAAACTGCAGGTGGGACTGATCTCTTAAAACTTTAGCAAACAGAAGGAGACCGGGGTTCTGAAATGTCTGCTGTGTTCCTGCATCTGAGATGCTTCTGCGGCCTGGAAGTTCTCATGGATAGGATTGCTGGCCATAGTCCTGTTGATGAGAGGAGTTAGAAGCAAGTCTGAGACGTACAGTGGAAGCTGGCAGGTGCAAGAGGACCTGAAAAGGGACCTTTCCACAAGCATCACAATGTAAGAGGGCCTCAGGAGCCCTACTGAGTTCTGTGAATGGAGGGGATGGCTGAATTGCCCCTCTGATTAGAGTGTATTTCTTCCCAGGGTTCTCATCTGAAGCCAGTCAGTTCAGGTCAGCCGTCCTGGCCATGCTCCATCACTGCTGCTTTAGTCCTGCACATTAGCATGACATGGGAAGTTGAAAGTCCCTCAATTTCCAAGCAACAGCTAAACCCATCAGTATATAATGAATATTCTTCTCACTGGATCCAAAACATGGCACTATTCTAGCTTCGGAAAGAAAAACAGCTCTATCCCAGCCCCAGCTAGGACAAATAGGATGTGTCAGCACCAGAAAATACCAGTGTTATTGCTATGTCAGGCTTTTACTTAGGTGACCAGCGCTGCACAGAGCACCCCTGAATTGTCAAGTGCAGTTGAGATCCAATTCAGTGTCACCTTCGAGTCTCCTTGGCTGTTCAGCAGCTGACGTGTGATGGCTCACGCAGTACCTCTGGCACGAAGCTACAAATAGTTGCCTGGCTTGTGCTCACTCCAGAAGTTAATCTGGACTTCCCTGCAGTTGATGGGAAGTAATGAGCTGCAATAGGACCAAGGTGTTGAACGTGACTCACACAGCTCAGCACTGAAAATTAACACAGACATCTTCTCCAGTGATTTTTAACTAGTGCTTTGAGAAAGCTGAATGAGATTTAGGGAGGGGAGGCTGTGCAGGTGCAACGGGTACCAAAGGGATGCATTGCAAAGCTCAGAGGCTTCTCAGGTGAAGGGAAATACCTGCTTCTTCTAACTACATTAACATTCTCAGAAACATTGACAGGTGAAACTGAACGAAGAGACTTTCTTTCTAGCAGAACTGTTGGAGTGATCTTAGTTGCTTTCCCAGTGCTCTTAAGTAGTTATCAATTGCTTTGATATGTTGAGTGGGGTTTGCTAAATAGAAAAGGCTAGTAGTGCTGTAATGAAAGTCTTGCATCATGCACATAGCAAATGTAGCTTCCCTGGAAGAGCTCATTTTAAGCCTGGGTTTGACAATGGATAAGTATCAGGTCATCTGCTCTCGGTTTCACTCCAGAGGTAATAATCGGCCCTTCAGAGAGCGACCTCAGTTCTGAGAAAGAGATGTCACAACTAGACGGTGAAACTAATGTCACCACTTTTCTTCCCAAGCTTTAAATGTATTTTCTTGTCTCTCCCATCTCATTTTCTTCTTCAACTACCTTATGCTGAAATACTCCCTAAGCTGCACCATCCTTCCAGACTGTGCTTTTGATCATTTCATTGTTACACACAGAATATCTCAGAAATGTCAGCGACAAAGACTCTATACGTAGGGCTACCCAAGGATGTACTAGTGCCCATAGGCACTGCACGTTAGGACTGTTGATGTATACCAAACACGAAGAATATACAGCTTTCTGAAGTTGAAATCCAGGTGGATGAGAAACAGGTCATACAAGTTGAACTGTCTTCCTGCTAGGATCTGAATAGTCTTTTACATAAAAGACATTATGTCATGCTTTTTTTCTGCAATCAGTGTTGTAAGCTACTTCTATTAGATCATCTCCTTGAATCAGCTAGTTCTTATCTGATAGTAGACTTGTGAGGTGTAGTGAAGGTTCAGATAAAGAATGGAAGCTGTTCTCCATGTGTATCCGTGTGCACTCCCAGAAGTTGAGTAAAAAATAAACTGCTAATACTTGTGTGGAAAATGAAGGTGAACAAGATGCTCAGGTCAGGATCCTTATGGGAGTGCTAGGCTGACTTTGTCCTCTCTCAGTTTTGAGCCATGTGAGGGACTGAAGTCCCCTGGGATAATCTCAGGAATCCATGGAAACTGCTGTAATTTATGGGAACCCACTAAGAAGCTACAACAGCACAGGAGAACGGCCAGTGATTTTGAGATTGACCAAGCTCGCGTGGGCTGAGCAGCGTTAGATAAGGCTGATCAGAAGTGCCAGTAGGAGGCTGTGGTGGAGGAGATGGAGACAAGTTGCATACACACCCCACTTAGGGGCAGAACCTCTGCCACATAGTAGAACCCAAATGCAACTGTAAATCAGCAGCGAGTTCTGCAATGATAGTAGAAGCACAGCAATTACGGGCACTTCAAGGAGGTACAGAACATAGATATTAGGATATTACTTGTGTGTACTTCTCTTATGATGTCTGAATGTCACCCTGCAGGTGAAAGGGGAACGTTTAGAACCTAAATAGCTATTAAAAGCACTTCTGTTTTTACAGGTTTTCTGTAACTGCTGAGAGGAGAATTTGCCTCACTATGATGATCCAGAAGCACATTGTTTCCATGTTATTGCCTAACTTTAGTCTCCTCAACACTCATACTCTGGAACCAAGTAATAGGAGCTGACTGTCTGAGGTCACGAACAATACAATCCCAAACAAAAAGCTTTGAAAGCTGCAGGCACTCATCTGTGAAAGTAAGCCAAACTGTTTAGTGGAATCCGTAAGGAGTTTAAAGGTTAATGCTACCTACTGGTATTTGAAAATATGGTTCCTTTTTTTAATAAAATACTTACAATTTTCAGGCTTTGACACCTCCTCATGCTGCAACCAAGACAGGAGAGGAGGATCTCCCTGTCCCTACTCATCACCACCCATAAAAGCCTCGCTAATTTCTCTGTTCAGGACAAAGGCAGCTGCAGCCCAGCACACCATCCTGTCACACCCTGAGCAGAGGAACTCAGATTCCAAACCAAACTGTTATCTTCAAGACTTATTCTGGAAAGCAAACGCAGCTTCCATTCCCTTTGATAGGTCCTGAGTTCACGGAATCATAGAATGGTTGGGGTTGGGAATGACCTTAAAAGATAGTCCAGTTCCAACCCTCTGCCAGGGGCAGCGACACTTCCTACCCGACCAGGCTGCTCACAGCCCCTTCCACCCTGGCCTTGAACACTTCCAGGGATGGGGCAGTCACAACCTCCCTGGGCAGCCTGTTCCAGGGCCTCAGCACCCTCACAGGGAGGGATTTCTTCCTAACAAAGGCTCCTGACTTGCTTCTTCACTTCACTACATCTGGAAACCACAGTCTGCGGTGTTTGACTCGTTCGAAAGCCGGTGACCCTGGCTGAGATCCCGCCTCTTTGATGAAGGGCTTCCACGGCGTCCGGCCCTTAACTAACAGGATCAGGATCACCGGATTTACCCAGCCCAGTCCAGAGCCCCTGTGTTCTCCTTCATTCTGACGGGACTGTGCCTTTATTTATTTATTTATTTATTTATTAACAGCGTTACGAGGCATTTCCCTCCGCTACGGAGAACGCCCGTCACGGACTCCCGCATGGACCGAGCTGCTGGCCCCCTCCGCTGACGCCCGCTCCCAGCTTCCCGCCCTCTGCCCTCAGAGGCGCGGGAACGCGCTGAGGGCCGCCTGAGCGGGCAGTGCCGGCGCCCCCTAGCGGTCGCGTCGCACCA
>VZRI01007438.1:0-30734 GCA_013397515.1 Upupa epops | reverse complement strand
GGGGAAGGGAGGGGGGCGGGCCGGGCCGGGGCCCGGCTGAGTTGCCTCATCCTACCCCGGTGAGATGGACGCGCTGCTGGGGGTGCGGGAGCGCAGGCTGGCAGCTGGGTGCCAGGGGAATGGAAGCCGGGCTCTGCGCCGAGCGTGAGGGGCGGCTGGGAGGAAGAATGGGGCAGAAGTGGGGCAGCGGCTGAAAACAAAAGAAACAAAACCCAAAACAATAGGAGGAGAGGCCGTTTGGGAGGAGTCGGGCTGTACCTGGGAGCACGGCATGGCACTGCAAGATGGAGAAGAGCACACCGTGTTGACCGGAGAGCAGCTTCCGAGGGGATGCTGTTGTGCCTGGATCCTGTTGAGATGATGCCCATGGGTTTGATAAGCTGCTAACCTAGTGTGTAGGCATCTCCATCAGTGACCACACTGGTTATCCCCTCGTAGCTTTTGGTACTCTCTATTCTCAGGGAACTTTTGTGTTGAGACCCTTAACCTATTTGATGCCACACTGTGTTCTTCCCCTCTTTGGTATTTTTTCCTGTTTGAATCTTCATCTCCCACTCCTTGATTAGACAGGGAGCAGGTGTGGGGTGAGAAGGTGGCAGAGTTTGTAGTAATCTTGCTGCTCCTTAGTAATTGGAACAGGCTGCCTAGGGAGATTGTTGAATCACCATCCTTGGATGTGTCTGAAAGTTGTGTAGATATGGAGCTTAGGGACGTGGTTTAGTGGTAGCCTTAGCAGAGTTACACTAGTGGTTGGACTCTAATCTTCAAAGAGACAATTCTATAAAAGCAATAATCTCATTAGCACATCATGTTATCTAACTCATTAATTTCAAGTCCAAAATACACTGTGTGGCCTTTCCCCCTGTCCTGCTCTAAGGCAAATAAATAGGCTGGAGTCCAAGATGGCATGTTTGTCATGAGTGAATTGCTGATACGCACAAGCATGTTGGGGAGTAAAAGTGTTGAGCTCTCCACTTAGCAGTGTTCCTTTTGCAGGGATGCTGTTCGCTTGAGGCTTTTTACTTGAACTGCTGGTTGTTTGGGTGAAGTTAAATGGAATCACAGATAGCTAGGCATGTTGTTGTATTGTTTTTCCAGTGGTGAACCTTTACCACCTTTACACATGGTAAGACCTTTATGGTTTCTCTTCGTTTTCTTTCAAGACCGCAGCTGCCTACAAGGCGATGAAGTTGAACAGAGTTGTAATCCACAGTGAGCTTGCATTGTTGTGGTGAGACCTGTGCTGTTAGAGAGCTGCTCTTGCCGTGAACGATGCTGGCCCTTGGATTTCAAGCATGAATGTTCTGGTCAGACAGCACCTTGAGTACTATGTCTGGTTTTGGGCACCACAGTATCAGAAGGACATTGAGGTGCTGGAGTGGGGCCAGAGAAGGGCAGTGAGGCTGGGGAGAGGGCTGGAAAACAGGGCCTATAAGGAGCATCTGAGGGAACTGGGGTTATTTAGTACACAGAAGAGGAAGCTGAGAGGAGAACTTACTGCTCTCTACAGCTACCTGAAAGGAGGTTGTAGTGAGGCTGCTGTTGGTCTCCTCTCCCAAATTCCTAATGATAGGATGAGGGGAAATGGCCTTGAGCTGTGTCAGGGGAGATGATTTAGATTGAATCGTAGGAAGAAGCTCTTTCCTGAGACAGTGGTTGGGCACTGGAGTGGGCTGTCCAGGGAGGTGAAGTCACCATTCCTGGAGATGTTTAAAACACAAATGGAGTGAGTACTTGAAGCCATAGCCTAGGGGTCGTGGAGATGCTGGGGTAAGGGCTGGACTTCGTGACCCTGGAGGTCCTTTCCAGCTATGAAGATTCTATGATTTTATGGTCTTTCCTTTAACTTTCACAGGAGCCTTGGCTTTTGGTTTTCTTCTGCATTCTCCAGTCTTCCCCATCACATCTATTGCAGCTGAACACTTGTGACTGACAGTATGTGCCTTACATTCAGCACCTTTTTTCAGCCTTTCGTTAAAGGCAATCTTGTGCACTCTAAGAAAAAGTCTCACGTCTCAACTCCCGTCTTCACCTCTCCACCCTTATACACACATTTAATTGAGGAAAACAGGATACAGAACAGCTGGTCTCCAAATATAGTTTGAATTCCACAAGCATGGCAAAACACCTGACCAGATTGTTCCTGCTGAGAGTGATTAAAAAGGCAGGACCACTTGCTTACCAAGGCTTTGTACTGCAGTTCTACAATACATTGCAGGTAGCTCAGTTGAGGGAGCACGAGTTGGACATGACAAGGGCTGAAATCAGAATGGCCTTTACTTGAAGTAGTGTTGGAGAGAACTAAGGATGCTCGGTGCAATTCGTATTCTTTGAAGAGATGCATGAACAAACAGGGCAAGAATTCCCTTACAGGGAACTCTCCTAGCACAAAGCACACATTCTTTTCCCAGCCAGAGCCAAAGCTTTCTGCCCTGTTTTAATCTTCTTGCAGAACGAAACTATTGCGTAGTCCTGTGCTGCCGCCTTTTTCCTTTCTTCCTGCCTCTGTTTGCAGAAAGATGCATTGTTTTCCAATCCTGAATGGTGTTCTGTTTACTTGCAGAACTACTGCAGGATAATTTGAGGCTTACAAGTTATGGGTGTGAATTGACATGGACTGTAATGAGTTCACCTGTAGTAAGTTTATAACGGCCACAAATTGCGCTAGAGTACTTTATGCTCTCTGCAAATGCAAAACACTCCCAGAAAGGTCACGTTCCTCCTTGGTCCTTTTGGTTTATGAAAACCTAATTCTTGAGGGATGGCCAAGATACCAACAAAGGAAGGTAATCATCATCTGCAATGGCTAAAAAACCCTGCTCTTTCAGTGAGGGCTTTTAGTGTTGACAGGGAGTGTTGGTGCCTGTGTCAGTGTCTGCATGAAAACCAGGTGACTAAGCATTGGGTACCTTGAAAATTACAGGAGGAAGAGCAAATGCCAAAAAGCAAAAGGATCCTGAAGTGTTGTCGTTTCTCAGTGTTCCACTAGCTTCTGGTGCTGAGCCGCTAGGAGTAAGGATTCCTGGTCTATGCTCTCATTCTAGGCTGAGACAAGAGAACTCTTGCTTATGAGTAGCTGGTAAGTAACTGATAGCATCTCTTTAAGTAAGACAAAGAGGAAAAGAATGCAGAGGCTTTAGAGAGTGTTGTCTGCAGTTCTTATTTATCTGTGTATTAAATGACATAAGACTTATT
This sequence comes from Upupa epops, assembly GCA_013397515.1. Classification (NCBI taxonomy): domain Eukaryota; kingdom Metazoa; phylum Chordata; class Aves; order Bucerotiformes; family Upupidae; genus Upupa; species Upupa epops. Next base: position 27,539 of record VZRI01007438.1, on the reverse strand, counting down.
GCTTCTTTTTGCTCATGTTAAGGTCTCTCCTGAGAGCTTGATAAAGACACTTCTAAATGTGTTACCATGCAATCAAATTTCCAGCTACTACGTGACCATGTCAGGATTCCAGGAGTGAGTCAGCACCTGAGTTGGGGACCAGTTATTGCTAGGACATAGGCATCTATAAGTCAAATCAGGTTAATCTAGGAAGTGTTTAATTTGCTGGAGCACCAAATCACTCATCCATTCAGTGCTTTGGCTTATTAATTGCTGTAGTACTGATAATGTGATGGTTGCCTTCCAAACTAAAGATGTGATCTATGTCTCTAAGAGTTTAAAGCTCCTTTGGAGCTTTGTGTAGTGAAAATGGCAGTTGTGTCAGCCAGGTTGGTAGTCATTCAGTCTGCAGATTCCATGCCTATTTGCTGCTGTATGTGGAGACTCCTTGGAGTAGATTTGAGCTCCTTGTGTTACATGAGAATGAAACACAAGGTTTCTTATATGCTTGGAGTGATAGCAGAGAAATTTTCCATGCTGGAGAGGTGAATCCTGTGTATGGCAGAACATTTAGAATCCAATACCTCCTGTGTATTTGCATATTCATGGGAGGAAACAACCCTGTTGAAAACCTTTGTACTGTTAAGAGCTAAGCAGCATCAGGCAGAAGCAGCATGACCATGGCCTCTTGCAATGTTTATCCTTTGCTGTTAAGGAAATGGGATCTGTATGACAGTATTACTGCTTTTCTTCCCCCTGTTGTTGTTGGTGTGTGTTGTCATTACTAGGATAATTACAGTGTGCTTGTTAAGAGCCATGACAGCCTAAACTGAGTCCTTTATCAAAAATACAATGTTTCCCTTAATTAAGAGAGACTAGAAACAGCACCTGAATCTACTAATTAAATAGTCAAAGTTGATAGCTGTTTAGGATATATTAATGAGTGAAACAAAATACATTTCTGACTAAAGAGTTGCTGGGAGTAAATGAGCTTCTGTGAGGCTTTGCTGTGGAGGAGAAGAATTGATCTGGGCTGCAACTGTCACACGTGCATGGTCATGCAAAATGCATGTGAGATCTTTCCAATTTCTCTGCTCAGAACAAAAGCTACCATTTCTTCCTCAAAGCTCTTTATGGAGATGCTAAATAATCCTTGTGACAGCCCACCTTATGGAGTGAGTATGGTAGTATTTCTTCTATCTATATTTCTTCTATCTATAGTTTCTTTCTATTCTACTGCTGTAGTGCAGAGGGATTTTCAAGGCGCATGGGGCTTGGCCTGCCACTAAAACTTGTGGCTGTGTGCAAGGGGTTGGTGAGTGCCTCTTACTGTCTCTTACGACTCCAGCTGTGCTGAACAAAAGGTTTTGCAGATGTGGTGGCTGTCAGCATGCAAGTGTATAAATCAGGCTGAACCCTGATTTATGGCATCCTCATAAAGGGTGAATTTAACTTGTTCTAAATTATTCTGCCCAATGTTACTGGGCATCTGTTCATGGTAGAAATGTGTGGAACTCTTAGTTGTGCTGGTGTCTATAAAGTTTGTGCATATGGAGAAGTTGGGTTGCTCGGACCACAGGTTTGCTCGTCTGTAGGATGAGGTCCTGGTGGAACTCTTCACACTGGGCTCACTCAGGTTGTCTTAAGATTGGGCTCCTATCTGCCTTTTATTTAAAAAGGCTGCAGACCTAGCTGTTTCCTCTGCTCCAGTGGTATCTGCAAGCTGAAGGAGCTCTGAATAACTGGAACGTAAGTTCCTGCTAGGGTCAGGCTAGCATTGCAGCTTTTCTGGTGCAGCCTGGCTCTGATTGCTGAAATGTCTCTTCTCCAACATCTTTGCTTGCTGCCCTTCCAGGAGTTATAAATGCCACAGCAGATGGCTTGGGAAGGCTCTGTCTGTAACTGCTGTTGCAAGATTTGCCTAAGCTTGACTCTGCAAAGAAGGCTTTTTTTTCCCCCTGGAGATTCCAAGTTGGCATTTCAAATGCAGATTTAGTTGTCTTGGGGGACACCGTGGTGGAATGGGTGTGTGATGTGCTCCTTCAAAACCTGGCTGGTTTTTCTCTTATCATGATTCATGTGATGATCTAGTATTACCACTCTTCTTCCACTGGGTCAGCATTAAGGTTCCTGTTAGCTATACAGGCTAAACTGCCTGTGGATCCAACTGTTTGAGCTGGCTGATGCACTCTTAAATAACAGCTATCATCAGTTTGTTTGATAAATGTTGGTTTCTTAAACCCATTAGCCTGACCAGTAGCCTTCCGTCAGGTTTCTGCGTGGATGTTTTCCTCCTCCCAGCCGAGCTGTGCTCTGCGATTATATGGTCGACACATGCATCTTTAATGCCTAATGCAAGCGCTCATCTCCCAGTTGCAGTTGTGATTGATTGATCCAGTGCTACGCTGCACAGCGTGTACTTTTTCTTGGGCCCCTAAACGCCTTCCTGCTGTCTTGGACTACCTACCAGTGTTTCTGAGCGGAACGCATGCGTTTGTATCCGTCTGCTGCCTGTGACCCTTGAGTTGTTAACCATATATCCCAGCTTCTGCTTTAGCTTTGAGTTGCATGAGGGCTGAAACCAAAGGAGGAAGTAAGATTCTAATTTCATGAGTTCAGTGAAGATGCTGTGACCCAAAGCACCCAGGTCTCCAGAGCAATGTTGGTTTTCCTTCTTTCGGTTGCGGCAAAGAACGAAGCCTCTAGGTGCTCAGCCAGCTTCCTGGGGTTGCTCGGGGTACAGAGGGTTGTGGCCTCTCGCTTCCTTTGAAAACAGGAGACTCGTTTCTATTTCAAGAATTTATTAAAATTTGCCTGTAAATTTGGCTAAAATTATAAACTCTGGGAATTTGGGGCAGATTCCAGGTTCTTGGATTTATTTCCCCCCATCCCCATTTCCAGTCAGATCTCCTCATCTCTGGAATTAAGGGGTTTAGATGGCTTTTTTTTTTTAAAAAGCTTTTACTTTGTCTCTTGCTTTCTTGGCCAGTGTATGGCAAGGGGATAGTCCCCTGCCTTTTGGCAGCCTCTGCTCACAACTAGCTCTTCTGAACCTTGTAAATGCTTTTCATGTGCTATTGCAGAGAGGTTGACTGCTTGAAAAGAAATGTGTTTGATACACAGCTTAGCACCCAGGCTTAATCTCAAATAAGATTTACTTCGAGTAATTCTGTTTGCTGTTTGTCTCTCAGGTTGAATTGTTTGTGACAGTGGAAACTGAACTGGCTAGCATATCTCTCCAGTTGCATTTTTTTTCCCCAGTGCCTTTCTGTGGTGGCAGAAGCCCTACTGTTACTAAATGCTGCTGGGTTCCTTTCAAGCTTTCCTGCCCAGGTACCCATCAGAAAATGCTCAATGAGCCCCCTCTCTCTGCTCACTCAGAAAGCAGTGAGTTTGCATTCATTTTCTAACAGCTGCACAGTAGTGTATGTTAAGCTGAGCTCAAAGACAGCATCACCACCTCTACCTTGGAGTGTGTTGGCTGCCAATCACTAGACTTTGATAGATGAGGCAGCAGCTGGGTCATAAATGCTTGTCCTAGTTCTCTTCATTTCCCTGACCATCCGTTGCTGACTGCTGCCAGGGACATATTGTGAGATGGGGTGGACTTTGGCTCTGACCAGATACAGATGTGTGTTTGCCACAGGAGTCCTGCTCAGCCCTCGAAAAGTCAGGCTCAGCCTTACATTTGAAATGAAAGCTTTGTTTAGGAGTGTTATTGCTTCAATCTCGTTGTTACAGCTGTAGCTGTGACTTGAGGATCGTAACTTAATGGGAAGGACTTTCAGACTGTGTAGTCAGAATGAAGATGAGTCCATTAAGCACGTATGTATGCTTATGCTGTTAGATGTGTACTGCTAGCAGTCTCTCCTGGGTACAGCTGTGCTTATACCAAAGCCCTCTTGGTAGTGCTTTTTCCTGTTTTTAATTTATAAGCTTTTGCTAGCAACTTGGCAAGAAGGAAATAAACTTTACTGGCGGAAAAGGTTCACTTTAGTCTGTATGCTATAGGTTTTTTATGGTCTGCTCCGTTATACTGCTGGAGCAGTATATTTGCTTTTCCGTAGCAGTACCGTGCTGGAGGAAGAGAACTGACTAAAGCAGTGGTGATATGAAAGGGAACTTAATGTAGTAGCTTGGAAAGCAGGTTTTGCACTCCTCTGGGATCCAATGGTATCATCAGCACTAGTGAGACCACATCTGGAGTACTGTGTCCAGTTCTGGGCCCCTCAGTTCCAGAAGGACACACAGCTGCTGGAGGGTGTCCAGCGTAGAGCAACGAAGATGATGAGGAAAGGCTGAGGGAGTTCCATCTCTTTAGCTTGGAGAAGAGGCTGAGGAGTGACCTCATTAATGTCTATAAATATGTGAGGGGTGGGTGTCAGGAGGATGGAGCCAGGCTCCAAGGTCATCTGGTGACAGGACAAGGGGCAGTGGGTTCAAGCTGGAACAGAGGAGGTTTCCTATAAATATCAGCAGGAACTTTTTCCCAGTAAGGGTACTGGAGCACTGGAACAGGCTGCACAGGGTGGTTGTGGAGTCTCCTCCTCTCAACTCGCCTGGCTGTGTTCCTGTGTGACTTGGTCTGGGTGATCCTGCTGTGGCAGGGGGATTGGACTGGATGATCTTTCGAGGTCCCTTCCGATCCCTAATGATTCTATATATGGGTGGGAGCGCTTCATCACAGGGCAGATAAAACTGGATACTTACCTCTTACCTAGTTGGCTCTTTGCTCCTTCTCAGTGCGACAGGAATATCAACACCGAAAAAATCTTTGCCGCGTGTTTCTAGCGGGAGGGAAGTTTAGCCTGGATGGGAGATGTACTCTTAATACCTCTCCTAGCAAAAGATCAATCACAGCAGCCTCACTTTTATGATCTCATTGCCTACGTCCATTGTGCCTCTGCACTTAAGCTGAAGTATCTAGTGCTGTTCATTAACACAGGTAGTTTGGCTAGGCATCTAAGGGAAATGAAAGCCCTAGGCTTGACTGTTTTCTTACTAAACTCCTGTTTTTGTGATAACCAAAGGTGAAGTGCTTTCACTTAGCAGTTTGCAAACATGAAAGTGAGTCATTCTGACCTAATCTACAAGGTCTACAGAACGGAGGTAGGTCTATGTAGAGAGCACCCGAAAGCCTGCTGCAAGTGGAGGAGGGAGCGAACTACTGTAGAGAGAAGTCAAGGATTTAAGATGTAGAAGGAAGAGCTGACAAAACTTTGGGGAAAAAAGCCTTCAGTTGCCAGATGGGAGTTACGAAATCTCAGCTGCTGGGAAGAGCACAAAAAGAGGAGGTCTTGGCAGATTGCTCTAGGAAGGATTCGGTTTTGGTGCCCCTTCACTGGGGACCAGAGTGCTGGATCCCTAGTGGGAAACTTGCCCTTATGAGATGTGAACCAGGGACAGGATGGAGCCAAGACATGCCAGTTCTGCTCAAGTATTATGTTGCCATGAAAAAAACGGGTAGGGAGGGGGGCAAGAAATTAGAGGCCATGCTGAAGAGAAATTACAGGTGATGGACAAGCTTAGGTGTCAAAGGTTGGGGACAGGTGCGTTAGGTGACCTCTCGAAAACCCCTTCCACTGCACACTCTGCAGTTTGGTTTTGGTAGAGACTAGTGCTCCATGCCTGCACTCATGTTTAGGAGCATTATGAGTTTTGAATGTCATTACAGGACACCACCAATCAATCTGTGCATTGGTCTGGGAAGGATGTTGGTATGTTTGCTTCTCCTACAAGGGGTCCTTTCAGTTCAGAACAGGTGTTTCTGTGCGGAAGGTGGAGCAAACCCTTGAAAGCCTTGAAGATGGTGACCCTAGAGATCAGACTCGGAACTGGAGCCTACTGGAAAGACCATGGTGTCCATTTCCTTTGATTTGCTGCTGCTTTCAACCATTTGGCTCTCTGTAAGGTTCTGTGGTGCAGAATTAATTCCTGACCACCAGCCAGAGTACTACTGCTGTCCAGAAGCAGTAACTGGTAGCAGTGTGGGGGGGACGTTATACAAAAGCTGAAAGGCTGGGAAGACCTCATTCAGAAGCTACCCAGTACGTACCCGTAGAATTTAAATGTGAGTGCAGGTTCTCTCTCCAGCAGAGTTCTGCTTGCCTTTTTGGTTTTACAGCCATTGTGTGAAGCGGGTGGGTGCTGAAGTAGTTGTGCAGAATGGTAAGCGATGAATTAAAGTCTAAGCCAAGTTCCTGGCTGCGAGTACTGGCAAATGCTTTGCTAGCAAGTATTAGAGATGAAGTACCAGAACACTTACGGACTGTGGTGGCATCTCACTCTGTATGATGGCATTTCTTTTCTGTTCAGGCTTCCCAACATGCTTTTTCTTGTGCATGGTGCTCCTAAAGTTGCTTGGCAGGGCATAGTCTTTGTGTGTTGGTAAAACACAGGCAATCTAGGATGCTTCACACAAGTTGCTCCTTGTTCTTTGAGTCCTTTCCTGGCAAAGGACAGTGTTTAACCTAACCAGTGCTGAGCTGTCATTGACTGTGCCTGAAAAAAATAATGAAGTCTATTGCTTTAATATTAATGAGACACAACTTGCTTCCTTACGACCGTGAGGAGCTTCAGTCTTCCTGTCACTGACTCTGTGTGCCTGGGTAAGGGACTGAATTGAGATAAACTGACCTTCTGTTGAATGACTCAGTAGCTGTTGGGTGCATTTTTAGAATGCCATTCACTGTTAGGAGAGGGGAGCCCTGCTGTGTTTCCACCTTAATTCCAGAAGCACATTAAAACTGGGATCTGTTCATCTGAAGCACTTTGGATTATGCCGTTTGGTAAGTGGACCAGTGGATCTTGGAAGACCCTGTCTTCTGCAGATAATATTCAGAGGTCACAGATCCTGGTGTAATCTTTGGGAAGAAAGGCTGTAAACAGCAGAAGGCCAGTTGCCTGAGCTTTGCAATATGTGTTTGGTTTTGTTAGCCAGAGTCCTCATTAGCTTCATGCCTCTAAATCTAAGAGGAGTTGTACAAATTAAACATGCACTGCACTGATCCAGGCCCTCAGCTGCTGTCAGACACCCCTGCAGTGTTCAGCAAGTCCTGATCATGGCAACCACATAGAGCCAGGGGATTTCTTTTCCCGGGTGGGTTTTTTTTGCTTAAAATTGTGCTTTGCTGATCTTCTAGAGAAGATAATGGTGAAGATGATTCTGAGGTGAATTTGTGCATCTCATGTAATTTTCTCTTGTTCACCTCCTCTTCCTTATTTCATTCCACTCACTGTGAGGTTTGTCCAAGACTCATTTTTTCAAGTGTTTGATTCAGTTGTCAAATGACAGTAACAAGCAGGTAAGTTCAGTGCTGCATTGCAAGATAGATGAAGTAATTACTAGCAGCACTTAATCTTTGTGGATTTCACTTTTCTACTCCCAGTGTAATGAGATCAGGATTTTTATTGTACTTCTAACCATTTTTCTTCTGTACTGGACCTTTGTGAGGAAGGGAGGGGACAGAGAAGCATGGGGTGAGTGAAAGAGGCTTTGTTGGATTGATGCGTACATAAGCATGCCTTGGGTGAGTACTGTGGTCTCTTGTGAGTCCATTGTGTAGGTCGCCAGCAGTCCAGAATGTGCCAGGTCTGTATTTGGGTGCATACTGTCATGACCTGAGCTATGAGCTAAGCAGCAGCTCTTTGGAAAGCGACTAGGTTGAAATAGAGGAGGATGTAGGAGCAGATGTTGGGGGTGGGACATGCTGACCATGTTCATCTGCTCAACCTATTGCTTTCTGGGTCTCCCTGTTGCCTGCCTTGCTCCAGATTCCTGCAGTATTTCTCTCCTGGCCTTACTTCTTCCCGGGATGTTTTACATGTTAAATTTGCTGTTGGCCAAGTTTCTTTCTTTCCCCATGAGCTCATGGGTGGGTTCTACTGCTGCTTCCCTGCTGCCCCCTGCCCAGGCATTTTCTGCTGCTTTACCAGAGGCTGAGAGGCTTGGGCTGTTCTCAGAGAAGCTCTCACAACTCTTACGAGCTGCTGCCCATTTTTTTTGGGATGGCACCATCTCTCCTTTTTCTCCAGAGTCCTAGTTTCCTGCTTGAGGCCTGGATTCAATTCTAATTTATGTAGAGATCCTATCTTGAGACTTGCTTAAATGTTAGCAGAGACAGCTTTGCAGTTCTTGCTATGGAAGTGATAGCTGCTGTGTGTGGAGGGAGCTGTGTGAGCTGGTTATATTGGCCAGTTCTTGACTACTGCTTTTTTAGCTATTTGAGAAGATATTTTGGGAAGACAAATGTAAGCAGGTCAAAAATCAAGCTGCAGCCTGGGCTGGTTTATTCTGTATGTGTGTTTTGGTTGCTGGGCATTGCTCACAATAGAACTTGGTAGAATAGCAGTACTGAAACGAATTCTTACCAGTGGTCTTTTCTGTTGGCAGTGGTTGGCATCCTGACATGGTTGCGTTTCAGGTTGCTGAACATTGATTTCTAGTTTGTATTCTGTATTGCGAGCACTTCTGACTCACAGAAATGCACTGGTGAAAGTCATAGAGTAAAAAACAAAGCAGGAACAAAACGATTTCATTTTAGTGTAGTTTTTTTTCCACCCATCAGCCATGCTTGTGTAAATTTGATCTTTAAAGTTGTGCCAGTGAGCAGGGTATAATTAATACTTGAGTAAGGTAAGGCAGAGTGCTTGGAGTCTTAAGCCCTGTGTCTGTCACCTTTGTTCATGGTATGGTGGTTCCTGTTGGTAATTGTGGTTGAAGAACAGGGTGGTGTCTCTGCACAGGTAGAAGATGCTTTGTGGAGGTGTGTGTGTCAGTGACTTACTGTCTGTAGTTCACAGAGTCACAGAATAGTCATGGTTGGAAAGGACCTGCTGGATGATGGAGTCCAGCCAAACCTCCACCAACAAAAAAATCCAAGTACCTGATAGATCAAAAAACCATAAACTGACCCTCTTTGTGCTGCCACTCTAGTCTGTCACAAAGCACCATGGCTACACATCTCAAGTACCTCCAGGGATGGTGACTCAGCCACCTCCCTGGGAAGGCTGTTCCAGTGCCTTGCCACTCTTTCTGTGAAGAATTTCTTCCCAAGATCCGATGTAAACCTCCCCTGCCTCAACCTCAGACCATTGGTTTAGGGTTTGTTGCATCTGCCAGTTCTGTATGGATTGTTTGGGTGTATGTTGCGACGTCTAAAAGTGATGCTTCACACTCTTTTGTAGATCTAGGTCTTTTCAATAAGTGCTGGTAAGAATATCAAGGAGTTTTTTTGAAGGCTTCTAATCAACAGGCAGAGAAGAGCCTTTTCAAATGTATTTTTACCTTCCCACCCCCAATGTTTGTCTCTCTGTTTAAAGCAAAAACCTTAAAGCACTGATAGGCAAACACACGAACAGTGCAGTGTATTACTTGTTCAAGAACATTGGACTCCTGTGAGGATGTAACTTTGCTCTAGAGTCGCTGAACATCTTGGAGTCGCCTTATAGCGAAGGAACCATGCAGAAATGAAGTGCAGAACTGTACAGTGTGCCTTCAGAGATTGATGCTGACAGGACTGCAAGGGCTGTAAATCTTTTTGGTGGTGGGATCAATATTTTCATTATGTATTAAACAGTTATAGGCAGCAGGGTTTGCTCTCATCATAGCAGAGGTACAGGGAAGTCCTGTTGGTTTTGGTGAGATGTTTCTCTGTCCTTTAGTACAGTACTTCCAACCTTTATATTTACACTGGGATACTACGTAATAGCTTTGTGATAAACTTGATAAAGGGGACAGAGTTGCAGAGTCACCTTAGAGCAGAAAATACTCCATCCACCTTGAGCTGTGGAAGGAATGATTACTGTGGATATTAAGAGCAGGTCCAGCCTCTGAAAAGCAGTCACATCAGTGGTGTAAAATCAAGTCTGAGTATTGTTCTTGGTGTCCCAGTGCCCATAAGACATTAAGGTGATGCCAGTTACCTATCCACTAAGGCTGTATATAGGTGCATATAAAGGTTCTATATAGATTTAAGTATTGTGAGGAAGCACTTGATGGTTTTCAATACCATTTGGGAAGGGACGGCATCCAGTGGAAGGAGAGGGGAGGTTTGTTTTAAAGCATATATATTCCTTTTTTCTTAGCTTTTTCCTGTCCAAGTGGAGACAGGAGCATAATTGGGTGTTTCTAAAAACCAAGCAACAGGCAAAGCTTCAAACCTAGAAATAAATAATTAGAAACCCTGTCTTAAGCTTAATAAATTATACCCATTTCTGTAGTAACTAGCACTTCAACTGCTGTTTAGTCTAGGTTCTTGTGCTGCTGAAAAGCAAACAGCTTTTCATTTGGAATCCATTAAGTGCTGGTTGCAGTTTAGTTAATGTGTCTGATTTCTGAAGGTGTTGGGTAAAAAAGAAGCAGGCAGCTATTTTTCTTTGTCTGGAGTTCAGCAAGTACTTTGTACACAGGTCAAAATATATTTATCAGTGTGTACGCTGAGAATCAAAAAGTCTTAAGACAGCCTGTTACAACATTATAATTAAACGGGTAAATAATACTGTAATTTGTGCTTTCTAAAAGCTCAGATTGTGTTTGAGAGCTGTAATTCGATGCTGCTTTGTGATGTAAGAAACCATGGGACTGAGTACGTTTCCAGGAACGGGGTTTAATTTAGCTAGCTGGTGGCAGCACAGCTGGCAGCACTGCGGTTGGGGCTGGGTGGTGGGACAGGACACCAGACAGAAAAGTAGATTTGCTGCCTGGCAAAATGCATTTGTGTGGAATTGGACTTTGGAACAGGCTGCCCAGGGCAACGATGGAGTTGTCTACCCTAGAGGTATTTAAAGGGCATGTGGACACAGTGTTTATAGACATGGTTGAGTGGTGACCTGGCAGTGTTGAGTTAGCGGTTAGAATTGATGATCTTAAAGAGCTCTGAGAACCACAGTGATTCTGTGATTGAATGAAATCATAATCAATGCTTGTGACCAGAAAAACACTAGGTGAAACCTGCTTGTACTGGCTTGTGCTGCTCAGTAAGGCTGGTTAAAGTCTACGGCAGCATTGCTAAGGCTCACCTGCTTGCGCATGAGCAGTGCTGGGGTTGTCCTCAAAGATCCGAAAGGGCACTTTGTGTGTTTGCTTTACCTGTGCACTTTAGCCTCAAGATAGGACTTTTCCAAATGTTATTCTTATTTTAAGCAACAGGAGATTGTGGCTGGATCTTTTGAAGAGCGCGAGTGGTGGTGTGTGCATAAGGGTCAGTGCATACTTGCTGCTCCTCTCTGGATGCGCTCTGCAGCGTCTCAGGCTGGCACCGGTCATGTCAGCAATGTGTCCCTAATCTTTTGACGTACTAGAGCGTATGTGGCTGGGCCCATCTGTTGGTAACGGGGTGTGCAAACACGCAAACAGCTGACCAGCTGTCTCCTGTGCTGGGGATGCATCGAGGGGCACTTTATCTGCAAAAAAGCATTGAATTAATGAGAATGCACGCAGTTGGCTGTCCCTTTGTGGGACTGAGCCTGGATGCTGTGAGGTGATGTCTCATGAGCATGTGAGATGCTGGCATAGGTGAAATCAGGGAGGCTGCTACTGTGCCTGGAGGCTCTGGCCCTCTCTAGATACAGTGGGTGGTGGTAGTCTGCTTTTAGAATAGCAGTACCCTGTTGTGGGTCAGCCAGCAGCATTCCTCATGCACCTCTGCCCATGCCTGTCTGCTTAGCAGCTACAGGATTAACCATTACCTAGCAAGTGTGGTGCAACCTGGTTGATAAAAGAATTGGGATTTGATATTTGAAGGTAGTGTTTTGGGCTGGGGGCAGCACAGTGAAGCTGAGAACTCATAAAAGAGAAGTTGTAATGCCCTATGAAAATTTTGCTTTCTCAGGATTTGACCGTTTATTCTTCTTTCTTCTGTTTTTCTTTGTTTTTAGAAATTCTGTACACAGAGAAGAAAGTAAATTAAAAATGGGCTTTGTACTGTCACACGTTGGATTTTATTTTGTTTGATATCAAAATTTTAAAAATCATGCTGCTAAATTAATCTGGAAAGTAGATTAAAAGGGAATGCTGTCTGACACGATTAATGGACCTTTTGGGAACGGAGCAGCTGGGTATAGGAGAAACATGACTATCAGAAGGGAATATACTGTTTAACACCTTAAAGCCTTCCTGCTTGGGGTGTGAGAAAACTCCTGGCTGTCCTTTGTGTTTGAGAAGCACTGCTCTCCTTTCCCCAAATCATTCCGCAGTCATTCAAGTATATTTGTACATGACCAAGAAGCCTTTTTTCCGTCTCTTCTCCTGGGTCTCCTTCATGCAGTGTGGGGATCACAGTGTTGATCCAAAGTGGTGTTAGATGAGTTGTAAAGAGACTGTGCAGCCTGATGGTGGGAGGAACTGTATCTTTACATGTCTGGTTACTGAAGGACTTTTCTGTCTTGTGTAAGTCTGACGAGGAAGAAGCTGTGGGGATGAAACGTAAAAGTAGGTGGAAGCACAAGGAGGTACCAAACCCTTCTTGGTTTTTTGTTTCCAGAGGCTTTTAGGAGGCTTATTCTCCACAGATTTGAGTTTTGCCCGTGACTCTGTATGTGTGTGTGTGTGTGTGTGTGTGTGTGTTTTCTGCATAATGATAGAGATCAGCAGCAGAAAGTGTAAACACTGCATGAAAGCTTATCTACCTAGAAGTTAATTTGTGGTTTTCTGGATGTGATCTTTAGGGCAAAGACGAGGAATAAACTCTGCTCTGATGAGGCAATCAGTCCCTCTGTCTGCCTTCCCTAGCAAGTTACCATCCCACGCCTAGCAGATGTGAGAGAAGTGTGCTATGCTGCCCTGAGTAAACTTCCTTGCTGTGTTTTTGGAGAGCTGATTGTTTTCTCTGTCCTGCTCACAGCTGTATCAAATTAGCCTCCTTTAAAGCCTCCATGGCTAATGAACTGGTCAGTATCTTTTGCCTTACTTGGTACTGGTGTTTTGATCTGCATCTGGAATCTTACGCTCAGTTCTAGGGCCCTTGGTCCCAGGAAGACATGGAACAGCTTGAGAGAGACCAGTGTGGGGCCACAATGGTGAAGGGAGTGGAGCATCTCCCTGATGAGGAACTGCTGAGGGAGCTGGGTCTCTTGAGCTTGGAAAAAAGGAGGCTGAGGGGTGACCTCATTAATGGTTATGAATATGGAAAGGGCTGCTGTCAGAAGGAAGGAATGAGTCCGGGGTTAACCCTCCATCTCATGAAGTCAGTATGTAAGGCATGAATTGCCTCCAACAGAGACTTCCAGACTTGACTTTGTAACTGGTTGGCCATGAAGCCTGTCCAAGCCCTCAGTAAGCTATTCCTGTGGCAGTAGATGTTTGTGAAGTACATGGCTTGTAACCTGGCTTATTTTGTTGTTTGTTTCGTTTCATCCAGAAGCTGATGGCTCTTGTTTGCCAAGCTTCAGTTCCGGCAGGTTGGCTGCTGTGAAAAACCAGAAAACCCAAGGACTTAGATTGTGATCACATTAGTGGTTCTGTGCTGGTTTTAGTTTTTTCTTGAAATCCCAGTCCTTTAGAGTCTCCTGCTGAAGACTTCTGGCGGTTGAAACTGTTTGTGAAGCTGCTTGTGAATCTTTCTAGGCACGCGTCAGTCTGTGAATGTAATCCTTAAACTACTGAAGGCAGGACTGGACATGGTGGGTTTGTGAAAACCCTGTTTCCTCCTTGCTGCAGTAAGGTCCCATTCCTTTCTCCCTTTTCTTCCACCACCACTCTGCAACTTCAACATTCTTGCTCTTGTTTCTTGCCCTGATGCTTCTCTGGAATTTCCTTCACCTTCTCTGCATCCCCTCACTCAAGGACTGTCCCAGCCTCCAGAGTGTATTTTCCTCTTTGCCATTTCCCCAAGAGCTTATTATTTGTATACCATTTGGTTCAAGAGACTGAGTAGCTTGAAAGCTGTCGAGCAAACATGGGAAGACTTGGTATGGTTCTATGCTTCAGGCTGGCTTTGGAGGAAGCAGTGATGTTAAGTCATGACACTTCTGTCAGGCTCAGGTTGCAGTTCTGTGCACAGTACCCCCACTTTGTTTGCAGTGGCTCAGTACTGAGAATTTTTACAACTATGTTTTTGCTTCTCCTGTCAAGGCTTTTGTGCAGAAAGCAGTTCCTAACTGGAAGAAAAGCAGTGCAAACAACCAGCAGAGCTCATCCACAGGACTCCGTATGGGTAAGATCTTGATAGGTAGGCAGAGTGTGATTTGTTCTATTTGTACTACAGCACTAAGGCTTCATTTGCAGTGTTAGAATTTGTAGGGCTTGAAGGAGGTCTTGGGGGCTGTTGATTTCTCGGTTCACAAAGGTAGCACTGGAAAATATTTGAGAGCAAGTGCTGTTTTCCCCACCGGTCAATGCGATAGTGGCACCAAGCCTGTTCTGGGGGAAACTTGTTGCTTGTTTTGGAAGGGGCGTTCATGTATTCAAATAACAGCGTGCAAGAACAGAAAGCTCTTTCAGAGCAGGTGTCCCGAGATGCAATAGAAGATAAGTTGTCTCTCATTATACCTGCCATCATGAAAGTCTGGTGAGTGGGTCTCCAGTTGCCAACAGGAGAAAGAAATTACAGTCAACAATCCGTAAGAGGCCCGCGGGGAGCACCTGAGGCATTATCTTTCACACAGACTGGGAGCTCTTTTCTGCATGGCAGGAAAAGAACAAATAGGTAAAACTTTATTCCACCACTGATGGGGAATATGTGAAACATTAGGAAAAAGGAGAGGTTGGGTTACATGCAGTTTTTGCTGGTCAGATCCTTATCTCTGTGCTGTCAGAATTGAAAACGGGTTTTATTTACTCTCTTTGAAAGGAGAGGATCTGCTGTCCAGCACAGAAATACAAACTCGCTTTTGTTCCTCTGAAGTTAAAATGGCTTGGTGAAATGTGTAGCGCTATAGGAGGAGCCCTTGGAGCATACATACATTCACAGTCGTAATTCTTCCTGATAATACTTCTCTCCCTTTCCGTGGTGAGTGCGTTCCTCTTAGCGGTGGGATGTTACCAGTCACTGAAAATGTTTGAAGCACGAAGACACTGGTAGTCCAGCAGTAGTGTTTTGCCAGACAACATGTGAGTTACAGTTTTGTTCCAGAAGATTTCTGTCCCCTTAAGGCAGCTTGGAAAAGAAGGCCATCAAAGCTTGTACCTTTTGTTATAGGTCTGACCTAACTGATCAGTGACCTGGCTGGAGGGGCCAGGGCGATGCTGATCAAATCTTTAACCTAAAAGAAGCCAGTTAGAGAATAGCACTTTTATTTATCAAACTTCCTCCTATAGGAAAGAGTACCTGGGAACTTTATCTTGTATGATTAGTAAAGAATTCAGTTTGTTTGGTTTGGTTTTAGTAACAGTGGTTGTATATTTTCATATGGAGCACTGGTAACGTATTGTTCTGTGGACACACTCCTGTGCAAGCATGTATTTGCATGAATTTGTCAGGCAAGTGACATAATCCAGAGCACGTCCACCTGATGGCTTTGACCTCTCTCTCTTTGAAACAACACGCTCGCATGGCAGCTTGGCCTAGCAAGATTCATGAGCTGGGGGCTCCCCATTGACCTGCTGTTTGGTATCTTTGCTCTGGGATTCACTCTCCAGCATATCGTGGGAAGCTCCTGCAAAGGCACCGCATTTCTGCAGCTGTGAGCTCACACACCAGTTGCTTCCATTCTTTTGTCCTTTCTGTTTGTGGGTTGTTGTCAGACAGCGAGGTGGAGCCGTTGCTTGGTAGTGTGGTCCTGAGAGTCATTAAGATGTTCAGGCTGCAGCACACATGCACGTCATTGCTGTTCAGCTGCTGGGCCAGTGCTGGTGAAGGAAGAAACTGAAGTGCTGCTTTCAGATACCCTTAGATGCAACAGCCTCTACTGGACATGCCTTTGCGTATGGAAATGAGTATGGTCTGACTGGGAGAGAGAACTGCAGGACAAGGGCAGCAGCCAGTGTAAACACAACTTCTGTGTGCACAAGGTCAGCTTGGCAGTGAGGGGGGTGTAATCTGTCACTGGGGCTGACAGCCTTCCCTATATTCCTGTAGTTGCTGCTGCCTGTCATTATTAGGCTGAGAGTCTGGATGGGCTTGAAGGACTTGGCAGGTCTTGGCATCTCACCACGGTCCCTACCCTTCTGGCCTTGAGCTGAACCAAAACCCTTTGTCGGGCCTGTTTTGAGTCCTTGTCTAGCCTGGAATTGTCCTTCTGTCCTCCTCAGCTCTGAAGTACCTCCTCTGCCTCAGAGGTGCTGCGTTGAGTTTGCCTCCTGCTGTGTACATTGTCCCTCTCCCTCCAGGAACGGGATGCTTAGGTGTAGTGGATTAGGGGTGTCATTGCTTCTAAGATCTCCCCTACGTCAGAGGACCTTGTGCAGGAAACACAAACTGGCCCCTGCTCTGTGGATGTAGTGGAAGGCTTCTGAGTAGTTCCCAGATTTGTGAAGACATGTCTTCAGCATAGTGGGAGCAGCAGCAGGGGACAGAAGACGGTATAAATTGGTGAGACCCATTTTTGCTACTCCTGTAAGGAACAGGTGAGGCTGAGCACTGGTTAGGATATCCTGCCATACACAGTTCTCACAGCCGGGTGATGGTATCTGGTGGCCTTTGAGGTCATCCCATCTGTTGTGAATCTCCTTTATGCCAACAACATCCCATCTGGATAAAGGGGTGACTTAGGCTGGTGTGCTTTGGGGTTGTGCCACTGTGCTGGGAAAGAAGGGGCCTTCATGAGCTGTGTTAGCAGAATGTGCTGTGTGCAGGCGTGCTTGGTCAGCAGGACTGAGTTCAGGCTCCTGGTCAGGGCAAGGAATGGAGAGAAGCTTGCTTTCTAGCTTAGCTGCTTGCCACTTGGAAGCAACAGCAATCTTCTGCCTTTGGGGCAGTGTTTTTAAATTCATACTGGTGGTGTTCCCAGACTGCTGGTGCAGTGTCTCTGCAAACAGAGATCAGCACACTGTAGTGTGGCTTGAAGGCTCAGCTGTGCCCATTTTAATTTCCTAGCAACAGGTACAGAAAAGCAGGGCGCTTACTGGAGGTATTAATGCAGGAGCTTGCTGGTGCTGAGCATTAGGGAGAACAGTCTAAGGGAGGTGTCCATTCCCTGAACACCTCGGGAGTTGTGTGAAGAGTGGGAGCAGGAAGCATAGCGACGACACTGGATGTGTCCTTATGAGTCTTGTGTGTGTTGCCCATGTTAAGGAACCAGCCTGTATCTGCAGGATGGCTGCATGGGTCTGCTCAGAGAAGCACATCAGGAAACTCTAGTGCTGACAACAGGATGTGAGTGACTCTGCATCTCTGACAAATAGGTTGTCACTTGTCATGCATTGACACAGGTTATATGTTGTCAGTTCAACACCCAACTTAGTTTGAGCATCGAGTAATGTAACACAGAAAGCAGGAGGAGGGCTCAGTTCATTCACAGTGTGTGTTCCTAGACAAACTTTTCCTGATGTGCTTATTCGGGAATCTAATCCCTTTTTATGAAGGGGTATGTGATCACAAAAGGGAGACAAATTGGCCGAAAGAATTGTCAGTGGAACTCGGTGGATTTTAATCTAGCAGAGTAAATCACATGTGCTGTCCTTTCTTCCCCAGCAAGGACTAAGCAAACCTTAACTGTATTGTGGTTGGTGTGTTTTGTTTTGATGATGACCAGAGAGGATGTATAGCACTTGGTTTTTCTCTCTAAGGTTTTGGATGCTTCTGTTTTCTTGCTTTGGGATACTTTAAAGAAACTGGGTTTTTGTGCTAGAGGTGAATTCGTCAACAATGAGGATTTCCTTTTTCCTTCCCTGAATTTTAAACGGCTGTGAGAAGAGGGTTTTTCAATTTAAACTAGCTGTTTCCTTGTCTTTGGTTTCCTACAAAGACTAAAATGAAACCATAACTGCGTGGAGAAACACATTAACCATGAGGGAAAACCTTTTAAAACTGGATAGGAGACTTGGTTAAAAGCCTTGGAGCAGCTTGCTTTTAAAATTGCATAAAATGAACCCGAAATCTTGCTGGCTTCCACAGCGACATGGTAATGATGCAGTGCAAGGCCTTCAAAGAAAAATATGCAAGGGTCAGGCTGAGATTGTAGTAATCAGGGCATGAGTGTTTTTAACTTGGAAGGCCTGTAAGTTTTTGAAAACACATACTTTGACCTTGTGGCATGTTGCAGACGCCGGTGACTTGCACTGTGTGAAAGCAGTAATAACCTGCCACTGCCCACACTTAGTGGCTTGGTAGCAGAGTGTGTGCACTGAGATGTCTGGCACAGTCTTGTGCTGTGGAGACCCTCAGCTGTTCTTTTGACTTGGAGAGCTGTCAATATGTAGATAATGCCACTGGGGGAAAATTACTTAGGAGGGTATGGCTGAGCAATGAGACATGTTTGTAAGTAGGGAATCCTGGAAGGTCTTCCTTCCAGGGTCATAGAAGAGAAGTTTCCAGCTTACATACACAAGTATGTATTCTTTTTCCCCACCCCTACTCTGTTTTTGCTATTTTGAGTATGTTAAGAGATCTAGTATAATGCAAAACTCTAAAATAACTGTGTGTAGAAAACAGCACTATAAAAATTTCCTGCTCTAGAATGTTAAAAATACAAGGAGCTTTCCAGTTTTAAGAGTCTTAAGCTACTTCATTAGTTTGCTGCAACTAGAAGCTTCTTTGACACAGTTCTGCCTTTCTTCTCTATCTGCTGTATCTCCTTCCATACAAATAACTCACACCTTTGGATAATCTGTGTTCTGTCCTTGAGAATTAATCTTCAGAGAGCACGCTGTAAGGACAGAACGAGGAAGAAACAACTAGCTCTTTATTGCCCTAATATTTATATGACCTGACTTGCTGCTGTGACTGCTGACTTGAGGTTTTGTAAAAGTGAGGTGTACCCTCACTTGAGTGAGTGGTGGATGTTTTGCTTTTAACAGCTCACCCACAGGATGTCTTGAAGTTGGGGTTTTTGGGGTGTGTTAGACTATCACAAGCTGCCTCCTTTAAGTGTTTCTAAGTAGAAGTCTGAGGTGTTGCATCTAAGCAGAATAACAAGAAGGTGGTGCTGAGGAGTTTGCTTTTGGCATTAGTTGGTTGCTTTAGGTTTTGTTGCTTTGTTGTTTAACTTAAACTGGAGAAACATTATGAGCCTACACAGAACCCTTAGACTTGCCTGGTTGAATAGGTGATGTGATGTACTTGTTCTGGTGCTCATGCAGCTAGGGGATTGGTAAAGCAGACTATCTAGGAGAATGTCTTTTCTGGTAATGCTTCATCAGAGATGGTGTTTGGGTTTTTTAGATGTACATAAAGGAATAAATATAGAACAACTCAAGTGCTAAAAATAGCCACTGGCATTGACATCTCATAGTTTTCATTTAAAAGGCTTTGGATATCTGCTCAGAATCATTTTGGCTGTACTGATTCTGAGGGAGAGAAAAGTCAGCTGAGCTTGGAGTATGGCTTAGCTTGGTCTGATTCTGCATTGTGGGAATAGAGCAGATGCTGAGGAAGAGACTTGATATGAGTAATGGAATGAGGACTTGGTTTAATTACTGCAGCTGTAGAAGCTGGGCATTCACAATCTCAAGAGATCAGAAGACTGCTCAGCTCTTGTGTTTATGGGGAGAGAAAAAAAGGTTGCTAAATAGTGCAATCAAAACCAAAGATATGTAATAGCTATCACTGAAAAGATTATCCTTGATAGCAAAGCTGCTGGCACTGAATGGCTTCAGTTAGGCTCTGATATAGTGGTTCTGGCATCCTTTTAAGTGTGAGATTCTTGTAGGGGGAGAATGGTTTACTTGAAGTGGATTTTGAAGGAGTTCTCAATTTGCAGATGATTTGCTGTAGGCATGATTCCTTGTCCATAGATTAATGGTTTGGATAGTTCTTGGAGAGTTGTAGTGTGAGAATGAACAGGTGAATAAGTTAACTGCTTTAAATTGGTTTAAGATTAGGTGATTACTTCGGTACCTAGTGCAGAACTTCAGTGCCATACTCCTCTATGTACAACCCATGCACGATTCAGTATACGGAAACACTGAGATCACCCCAAACACATGTGTGCTACCCACAGCCAGGTGCTGACCAAGTGGTCAGGGCTTCTTGGCATCTTAACAGGTTATGCAGCCTCAGATGGCTGCTGGTTTGTGGCAGTTGGACAGGACTGTTTCTGCAGACTACTCCTCCTGGCTGTTCCAGGGTTGTAATCACATGCCTTATCCTAGCCATAGCCTCCCCTTCTGTGACAAGCATGTTTCATTGCCTTCTCAGTGGTGTTGCCATGGCTGCTTCTCCCTTTGAACTTAATAACAGGTCAGATGTAAGTTGTGGTTTAGACTTAAAAATAGCCAGCACCTGCTCCAGTCGTGCTGGGCTGGGGTGAGCTGGGGCCCTGCTGCTGCCTGTGCCAGGCCTGGGGCTGGCAGAAGTGGAAGGGTCTGGTGAGGTTTCCTCTGCCTGGTGCAGGTGGAGCAGCCCCAGCTGTGGGGAGGTAGGTGGATGACCCCGGGCAGGGTTTGTTGGTTGGGCTCCCACAAGACTAATGCTCTGTGACCCTTTGATCGCGAGTAATTTCTGTCTCCTCGGCCACGTGCTCTCTTACTTGACGTGGGTTTTTTCCTCTGCTTTTAACCTCTAGTGTTGCAATGTACTGTGTTTGAGCAAGACCAAAGTAGAACAATGTAAACATAATGAATTCTCAGGAACTGCACTGGTTCAGATTACAAGCTTCATCAGGCTTCTAGAAATGGGTTTATTTCCAATTCATTGAAAGTGCTATGGAGAGTGTATTAAAAAACTTCTGCATGCCTGTAAAATGGGGGAAAAACCTATTAGTTCAAAGGAGAACTGCCTGGAGAGGGTAAGTCAAGCTGCCTCTGTCCTGGCTGTAGCCTGTTGAAAATTGTTTTGGGGATTTCAATTGTTTCATCATCAGTGACTGTTCCTTAGCAAACAGTTTGTACTGGTATTAGTATGCGTATATGTTACTTGGTTTGAGTTTCTGAAGAATTGGTAACATCTGGAATTGCCAACCTATTCACTGCAAAATGGCTTCACTCATAATAAAACTCAATAATAAAGAAGAAACCCACGCTTGGCTTCGGGTGTAGGTGTGCTGAAGGGTTCATTCCCTGTTTGTGCTACTGAAAGAGAGAGATGATAGCAATGTGTCTGCTTTCACTGTTGCCTGTTCGGATCTTAACTGCAGCAGGTCAGAATTGTGGAGCTTTCTTTAAAGGGCTTTGACTTAATGTGGAACAAGTGGTTTTGGGCAGGGAGTAACCTTCTAATTAGTTCCAGTGCTTTAAAACAGACTTGATTTCTAAAATGCCATCGGTGTGTGCTGTCATTCTTAACTAGACTGCAGTTCTGGGGGCTCTTCGTTTCACTTGCATTTGGATCATGAGTACTGAATAACCAGAAGTGTGTGTAGACAGTTCAGTCTAACCAGGGTGAGTGAAATAACTGAGGAGGAGGATCCCTCCACTGCAGCTAATTGCTGCACAGACTTGTTCCCAGTGCTAGGCTGTGTCAGTGTCCTGAGGTTTGCTAGCGCTGATAGCAGTAGGTGCTTGGCAAGTAACTCAGAAGCTTGAAGGATATCCAGCATCAAGGAGGAGGAAAATAGTAAGGTAGATGAGGAACAGGACTGGAGAATATTTTTAGCCAGCTCTTCTTGACTTGTGAACCCTGGTGGTTCCTCTTGTCAAAAGCCACTTCATGTGGACAAGGGAAGGGGTGATTGTGGGTGAGGCTGAGGAAAGGGCACGAGTCTAATGTGCCGGTATAGGGTGCTGTGAGTTTTAATCCTGATGGGACTAGCACTTCACCTGCAAGTTGTCCTGTTTGAACTTTGCAGATCTAGTACAGGGAAGTCTTGCTGCAATTCTCAGATCTCACAAGGTAACTCATTTGTGTTATCTGTGAATTCCTAAGAAAATTATTACTGTGGAGTACCTGGAAAGCCTGCTTGTAGAAGATGAAATTGTGAAAGTTAACAATCAACTGCTTCCTGTTAGTGGGTGATTACGAAGAATAGTGATTTGGGATTCGTCATTTCTTTCCCTTGACAGAAGGCCATTTAAAGACTCGCAGCTCTTAAAGCTCTGTATTGATTGCACGCCAGAGAAATGGCAGAACAATGGGAAGAAATCTTAAGCAGTCCCAGCTGCTCAATGAAAGCTGCTCACAGACACTCAGCTCACTGTTTGGGGCAGGGCACTAAATAAAGGTAAATGAAGGTTATGGAGGCCCACTGTAGTAAAAGGAGTATGTCCTTATGAAGGGCAGCTAGACAAAATCAGTGGACAGTGGTAGCAACTTTTTAAAGCCTTGGTAAGTGGAAGAAGGAGGGAAAATAGAAAAGCTAGCTTATCCCTCACCCTCCAGATCATTCTCGTGTATGTTGTCTCTCTCCAGCAGTTTGCTAGTATTTGAGTGTGAACCCAGAATCCAACTGTCTTGTTTCTGTGAAGGCAGTCTGTGTGGCTTTGTGCTAGGTAGAACTGCTTTTGGCTGTTGCCGTTGACACTTGCTATAATGGGCAGATTCTAGCCAAAAGACTATTCCTGAGTTTAAATATATATATATATAAACTCTCTGCAGTGACTCTGAACGTGACAGACTTCTGTATGGCACTAGACAAACATTGTTTACTATTAATAGCCACTATAAAAAAAGGAATCTGTTTTCAGAGCCTCCTTCTTTCCAGAAGTCAGTTTAGGCAGTTCTTTTAGAAATTCTTTTATAAAATTCTTTATAAGTTTTTATAGAAGTCTTTTATAATTTTTTTTAGTAAATTCTTTTTATAAAAAGGAATCTTACATACGTGATTGTACAGCGTATATTAGTGACTGTTGTATAATAACTCAGGGTCCTTTTATCTTCAAATGACTTGTCATAACTATTAGTCAGTTAAAAACAAAGCAGAAGATTGATTGTTGGGTTTTGCACAGTGTTTTCATGAGTAACGTTCAAGGTGTCTAGGTGTCTGCAGCCTTTTTCCCCCCACATTCTGCCACCATCTCTTTTGGGCAGGATCTTCACTGCTGTCACAGTTCTTCTACTGATATTCAGCTTTGCATGCGTTTTCGTGTTTTTCTGTGTGGTATTGGATTAATGTTTGTTGAAAATCTGGGTGCTGGGGATGTTCCCCTAATGTTTATTTCAAGTAAACTCCCTACAGCTAACCTGTTTTGTCCCAATCTCTTTGTAGCTTCAGGTGTTTTTTGTGCCTTGTTGGTCTTTGCTGGAATCCTACATGTGCTGCTAGTGAACTCTGTAGCCTTTCTTCTAGGTAGCAAGTCAACCCCCATCACAAGTGCTGGCACTATAGCCTTGATGTGGCTCTGTCTTCTGCCTTTGTAGAAGTGGTTCTGTATTGGTTTGAGCACAGTTGGCTGTTACTGGAGCACTGAGCAATTGCGTGTGTTGGTTTCGTTGGACACTTGAAGATAAACGGCTGCAAACAATAGTGTAGGGTTTGAAAAATGTTTGCCTGGTCATCTGTTTTCTTTCTACTGGCAGCGGTGGAAGATGATAGTGTTTGCTCCAAAAAACCAGCAAACATGTTTTGACATTGAACTGGCTCTGGGCAGTGTGCTAGCCCAGATGGACTGGAAGCCAGCGATGCCGTTAACTATACATACAAGCCTAGAGCAGAGGTAGGCGGGTAGCAGCTAGCTGAATGGCCAACTGGTGTTGCACACTGATTTGGTTTCAACAGCACTTGCATGAATTTGTCTGAAATTGAACACTGCTCGATTTTAACCAGAGGGTTTGTTCATAGGTTCATAGAAAGGTTCAGGTTGGAAGGGACCTTAAAGATCATCTAGTTCCAGCCCCCCACTAGACCAGGGTGCTCAAGGCCCCATCCAGTCTGTCCTTGAACACTTCCACCAAGGGGGCATCCATAACCACCCTGGGCAACCTGTTCCAGTCTTTCAGCATCCTTATTGTGAAGAACTTCCTTCTGACTTCCTGTCTAAACCTCCCTTCTTCCAGCTTGAAACCATCCCCTGGTTGTAGTTTACCACTACAAACCCTTGGAAACGTCCGAAGTTAATATAAACATAAGGAACCTACCGACCTGAGTTTTAGTTTTAATCCTTTGAAAACACCGCCACAGAAGTTTTTAAAGTGCTGGATGATTTAGTACTGGTCACATCTGGTGGCAGATACCTGCTGGGCATCCTAATAGGCACATACATTTTCCTGTAGCCCTTATGTCCTGGTTAAAATAAGCTTTAAGTTATTTGTGTGATCAGAGGGATTTTTGTTCTTAAGGCTTTACATTTCGCTAAAGGGATTACTGAAGGAATAAAGAAGCCGTGTATGCTAGCTTCTGCAGTGCGTCTGACTGCTGGGGCAGATGTTTGAAGAACATTATTTCTTCTCTTTTTGTGTAAAAACATGTTTACAGGTTGGTAAATCTGAGTTTCCCTGGGTGATCTGTGGGGGTTTTGAGTTTGGTTCATAGATTTTTGTGTGAGACTTCCATGGTGTAAGGCTTGTGAAATTAGACTGAGGTGCTTTACCTCTGGGTAAAGTACATCTCTAATTACTGAGACTACAGTATGTGCAAAGTGAGCTTGTGTCTGAAGCCTATCTCCAGTTCAGTAGTCTAAAATTAAATGATGATTAGCTTAATTGCTTCAAGATCATAAAAACTGCTCTTAATAAAATATAGGGATTAAGTGTGTGCGGTGAGTGGGTAATTACTTCTGCTGCTTTTTCAATTTCTTCGATCAAGGCAAGGTTTGGTTTGAGGGTAAAAAAAGACCTGATGAGTAAAGCTAGGCTAGCTTGAGCGTGCCGGCCCTTCCTCTGTGCTCAGCAGAAGCTGCAGTTTTACTACTGAATATGAGCTGAGAACACTTGCTTTACGTTTCATACACATGTGCCACTTAGACCCTCTGAAAGCAGTGGGAGCAGAAACCAGCGGAGCGGCGCGTTAGCATGTGGGGAGAAGGACTAAGCATGTACATTTTACTCCAAAGAAGGAAAAGATGGGTTGTCTCAGCAAGAAGAGTTTGAGGTCGAGAATTTTTGACCCGGGTTAGCAGCTGCATGTTATTTGCATTGCGCTTTGCCTTCTAAACAAAACATTTTAACCTTCATTCATTGAAGAATGTCTCTTTTGCTTATAGGCAAATGAGAAGCCAAATATCTTGAAACATAAGCAGTGGTACTTCCCTGGAGGGAGGAGATGGGGATTTTCCTGTTGCTCTGAGTGTTGCCAGGTGCCAGAAGTGCTCCCCAGTGGTGGTGGTAAGAAAGCGAGCTTCCCCCATGTTACTGTATTTGCGTTTTGTCTGTAGCACCAAGATGCTTTTAGGGGAAAAAATAGGTGTTGCAAATCCTGTTCTTTTCATAGAGCTGCATGAATTGCTGGAGGAGGCGTCAGATGTCTCCCACTCGGAGAATTGGAGTTTAGGGATGAAACCAGTGCTTCAGCTTGCTGCTTGCTAGAGTGTTTGCTTCTGCTCTCTCGTGTGCACTGTATCAGTTGGTAATCATTGCAGCAGAGATTTAACCACGAATCTCCAGAGGACTCTTAACTGTTGCTTCACCCCTTAAACACAGAAGGGGAACTGTGGCCTTACAGTGCTTTGAGGACTTCCTTCACAGAGTTCTTAGAAATCTCTCAAATGCTGACTGTGATCATCCTGAGCTGCGTTTAATCCAAACATCCTTAAACTCTGTCCAGTAAGCAGATAGGAAAATATTAAGTTATAGCAGCAAACTTCCTCCTTTCTGCACCTTTTGTAGCCTCTCCTAGAAATGTTGACAGCAGTAGTGGAAAGCTGATGAGACCTTCCTGATAGAGCAGTAGGACAGGGTCTCTAAAGTGGTTAGTGTCAGATGTTGACATGTTAATGGTGATCTCTGATACCCTCTGTCTCATTGTTGTGTATGTGTAGCCTTTTTTTGTAGGGACATAATTCTATCCTGGTGATTTTGCAAAGATGGCGTTGCTTTAGTACTTTACAACCTTTCAAGGTCTATTGTAAGACAAGCAGTAGTCTCCCGAAAACCTTTGATTTCTGTGAGATACTTACCAAAGCTCTGATTGACAGAGCAGAAGATACCAGCTCAGCCACACTCTGTGTTCAGGACATGTTCTGTCCCTTTTGACGATCGACACTGGCCTGCTGTAGAGAAATTGTAAGCCTTTATCCCACCTAACTTATCCTGTTAGAAGGGCAAATAACCAGTTCACGTGAGTCCAAAATATTAGTGTATTCAGATATGACCCAGCATTAGTTAGTGCAGATGGTTAATGCAGCTGGTTAATGCTGACCATCTGTAGCCTGAGTGGCTGGAGGGAGACCCAGTATCTTGATTAATTCAAGTAATCTTGCTCCAGCGTCATGGTGACAAACTGCTTGCAGACAGCAGCTCTGCAAAATGCTTTTCCCCAGGGTTGTTGCCCTCAGTGTAAGAGCATTGCCCAGAAATACACAAAAGCCTGTTTTTCTGTGCCATAGAATTAGAGAATCGTTTAGGTTGGGGGAAACCCTTCCAGATTGTTGTGTCCGACCATTACCCTACCAAGCCCATCGCGAAACCTGTGTCCGTATTCTTACTTCAACTCACTTGTCTGCAACGTCTGCTTTCCTTGTGATGGCCTGAAAAGGCCATCAGTGCCAGTGTTGCTGAGAAGCTGGGGGCAGGATTTAATGAATTGCACATAGCTCTTGAATTTTAAAGCTCTCCTGCTCAGTGAAGAGGGAAATTTGGCTTCTTGTACTCAGCCCTGCGGACTGCTGCGCCTGCTGCGTGTGGCCCTCGTGTAGAGGGTGCCAGACTGCCTTACCTTGAATAATCGAGAAATTAAGAGTTCCGAACGAAGTGGATGGCCATCCTGGAAGCTGCATGGGTTGAATAATCCCATGAATAATTCTTTCAGCATTCAGCTTCTTGATTGTTCAGATAAATCCTGAGCAGACAGATATTAATATGGATGAGAGAAATTTTACTGACAGATTTTGTATCCTGGTGGATGCTGCTTCTGCAGAGCATATCTCCATTTCATGAACCGAAGGCACAGAGTCAGGGAGCTGAGGGGCTGAACTGTGGGGAGGTCAAATTATACTGTCATTTGCCATAGCAGCTGTGCCCTCCTGTTGGGGCTCATGCATAGGCAGAGGCCCTACAGTTATCATCTGCTGCTGTTGTCCTTGCTGTGTGTCTTCAGGAGGTGAGCTCTCTTTCTCAAATTCAGCAGAATTACAGTTACAGAATCATGGAACTGTTGAGGCTGGGAAAGACCTGAGATCGTTAAGCCCAGCCTATGATCTAACATCACCACATCACCTAGACCAGGGCACTAAGTGCCACATCCAGGCTGTGCTTAAACATCTCCAGAGATGGGGACTCGGGGACTCCTCCACTGCCCGGCAGTCCGTTCCAGTGTCTGATCACCCTTTCTGTGAGGAAGGGCTTCCTAACATCCAACCTAACCCTCCCCTGGTGCAGTTTCAGGTCCTGCCCTCTAATCCTCTCACTAGTTGCCTGGGAGAAGAGCCTGACTCCCTCCTGTCTACAGCTTCCCTGGGAGACACCAGTAGTCACTGGGTACTGACTAGATGGGGC